>JXCR01144869.1:29710-99732 GCA_002079205.1 Phalaenopsis hybrid cultivar | reverse complement strand
ACACACACACACACATATATATATATATATATATATATATATATATATATATATATATATATATATATATATATATATATATATATATATATATATATATATATATATATATATATATATATAGTTTTAGAAAAATATGAAATCAAACTGATCACATATCTTTCATAGTTTACATGAAAGAGCACTATACCTCAAGACCTGTATCTATCCCGAAAGACAAACACAAGACTTGAGGGTGAGGCTTAATGAAATAAACTAAGAAATATATGACATTCATTTTCTCTTTGAAACCATTTTATTTGTAAGCCAACAAGTTCCCCTATTTAATACAAAGAATTAAATAGGTTTTATATTAAGCTGGGTTTGGAAAAGCTTTCTATAAAGGCAAATCCCCTATAGTTAATTACATCTTAAATGACCGAAGTCACTCAAGAAAACTCTCGATAAAAATCAAGGTATATTATCTTTAAGGAGTTCAAAAGGATAGAACTTTTTCAATGAGATCGAACAATGAGGTGTGAAAGGGGAATGGCTCAAATATGAAACATTTATCGTAGAATCCAACAGAGTGAGAACTAGGGGATGTCATAGATCCGGGGGAGAACCTCAGTGACTTCTCTGTCTATCCTATTGTTTGGCTTCAATTTTGAGTAGAAATTATTTAAATGTTTCATCCTACCAATTTTATTTATTTAAAGCTTACACTTATATGAAAGGATCGTACAAATAGCCTAGAAGATATGAGGAATTAGGTCGTGACGGACGACAATCTCGGAATTCTAAGACGAGTTTGGGCTTATATTACACAACATGATTATACAAATGCCTAAAGATGAGATGAGGATTTATGTTGCAAAAACAAACCAACTCGAAGTCCTACGGCTTGATTTTTTTTTTAAATCTAAGGAATGGTTTAGCTGATGTTGACATGTTTTGTTGTTGAAGATGGTCGTGCTGCCCACAATGCGAGCTCCAAGCTCCTCCTCATAGCAAGTTTAAGTTTTCTAATGTGTCAAGTTGTAATGTCAAATCAAATGTTCCTAAGGTCATGGTTATTTAAATATTATGGGGCATATTAAAGTTGATTAAAGTGACATCGATTAGGATATTACGATTCCCTCCTCTCATACCACTATTTTCTTTCGGATTCCCTTAGTCCAAATGAATTTACTAAACTCAACTTAATGAATTTCATACTTTCATTTAGACAGTGGGAATCTCGTTAGCAACCGTAGGTTACCTCCTCAGAGGGATTCCCGATCATCCGATAAAGACATCTTAATTTAGTTGCAATTATTATTTTATGAGGTTTTTTATTAAATTTTAAGTTGTTTTATATTTTGAATGTTGTGGCAGTGAGTTTTATCTTGATTGATTTTAGTTTTGGTTTTGGTTTTACGGCTATCCTGGTTATTTTGGTTTTCAAGCAGGGTGTCATCATTGTTTAACATGCAAGTTTGAAAACGAGAAATACATAAAAGTAAATGCATCAATTTAAAAGTGTATCTGTTGATTCTTCTCATTCCTCCATGTGCAAGGTTAGTACTTGCAAGATGTGTATATAATTTTACAGGGAATTTAAATTGCAAAAGTAGATGAAGGTTTGGCTACCAAACCCCAAGTTATGATTTTATTGAATCTTGGAAGATCTTAGTGGATGATTTTTGGAAAAATTTGGCAAGTTCAATTTGCCCTTCAAAATGTCAAATAGATTTCAAAATGCCGAAGGCATGACCTTAGATCACTTTGAAGATCTCTTGAAATATTCCGAGTTCATTTTGAATTTATTATATGGTTCCATCAATCATCTGAGATCGAAGTATGACTACCCCGTTGCTCAGTGAAACTTAACAATTTAATTATCTCAAGGATACGATACTCATTAAATTAATTAATGTTTGATTTAAGAGTTATGTGAGTCGGTGCCCCTAAGGCAAGTTTAGGTCATTTAGAGATTGTGGTGCCCACAATCAAAGTCAGACTTGTAGTGTTTAAAAGATGTTAATCACCAATCATGTTATCTTTTAAATCCGATCAATTGAGTTTAGGTATCAAACCTAGGCACTACCAAGCCCTTAACAATCATAACGGGGAGATTGGGAGTGGTTAAAATTTTTAGTTTAAATACTATTTATTCTTATTGAAAGATCATGTCATCATCTATTTTAGGCTTACGATAAGTAAATTATCATCTCCCTAGCTTAAGCCCATCACTTAAGAATCGTTCGATCTTCGTTGACTTCCAATTCATGAAGATTAGGGAAACTATGATTTTGTTGATATTGGGAAAATGTGGTAAGTGAGTTTCTACCTTTTAATCCTATTGTATTTCAATCATCCAAACATATTTATTAAGATCAAAATTAGCCATTTTCGCTTTGATTAATCCTAAATTTTGATTAAGAACCAAGATCTAAAATGACTATTTTCTCCTTGGGGTACTTTACCTCATAACTCATTAAACACAACTCAAATGACTTGAGCATTCAAAGTGTCATATCCATGAGGTAATTACAATATTAGAGGAGAAGATGTGGGCTTCTTAAAATTTAATTTAATCTAATTTTTTATCTAAATTCAAAAAATGGGTTTTTTAGAAATTGATTTATTTAACTTTCCAAAATAAAGTTTTTATTTATCAAAAAATTATTAAAGGTTTCCTTAGGTTAGAGAGACCCTTAGGAAAAATTTCATGACTTTTTGAATGAGATTTTTATTATTATTATTTAATTATTAACAAGTTTCAATGATTTAATTAAATAGAAAATCATGTTTTAATTACCAAAAAATTTTTTTATCTTTTTATTAGACTTCTCTGAGTTCAGAAAACTCAGAGAATCAAATTTTGTATTTTTATGTTTTCTAATTTATTTACNATATATATATGGAATCAGGATGAAGGTGAGGGCTAAAGCTCTGCTAGGGTTCGCTCTCAGATGGAAGGAACCAGATGGTGCGGCAATACTTAGTGGTGTTTTGGGAAGCTACTTGCAGAAAATTTTCCTCCGTCTTGGCTAAAGGAGAAGGTAAGTTGGTGGTTCTCTGCTGTTTGGTGGTTTTTGAGTGGGATTCTTTAAGTTACTGTTCCATTGATTTGGAAGCTGGTTTTTGTCTCTTCGGCTGTCCACTCCTGCTAAGTTTCTATTGCTATTTCTGTCTTTTATGGATCTTGTGTCTGCTTTCTTAAATTTTTTTTAGGTACTTTATGGAGGTGTGCCCCATTAATGTTGATGTTAATGCCCAGTAGACCGAAGCCACTTATGCAGGGGTGGTTACGATTGGACAGAAGATTCCAAAAAGTTTTGAGCATTTGGTTTCCCCCAAGCCCTTCATGATGCTGCTGTTGGTAAAGAGACTTGCCCCTTTGTGAACCCTCTTGGATTAAAGGAAGGCGAACTAGTGTCCTCTTTACCCCAGGAGAGATTTTTTCTCTTAATGAATCCATCAAATTTACTCTAATAGGTAAATTTCAATATGGAAATCCAAAAATGGATTATGTAAAAAAATTCTTTGAAAAATCAAAACTCAATGGTGCTTGGAAGCTTGGACTTATGGATGGGAGGAACCTTCTGATTAAACTATCCAATGAAGAATATTATGCAAGAGTTTTTGCAAAATAGTCCTTATTGATTTGCTAGAGCTCCTATGAAGTTGATGAAGTGGACCCCGTGGTTTAACCCTAGTAAGGAGCCACCAATTGTTCCAATATGGTTCAAATTGCCTATTCAGTACTACCATCAAAATGTTTTATTTAACATAGGCTGCACTTTGGGCTGTCCCTTGAAAGTGGATGCACTTACTTACAACTTAGCTAGACCAGCTGGGGCTAGAATATTAGTTGAAAGAGATATAACACTACCTGATGTGAAGAGAATCTGAATTGGAACTCAAAATGAAGGTTTTTGGCAAATTGTTATGGTGGAACAAAGGCTCCATTATTGTACACATTGTAGGATGTTTGGCCACACTATAGAGAAGTGCTATAGGCTTCACCCCCCTTCCAAGAGGACTGTTGGCCCTCTCGCAAGGACTGACAATCAGAGGGACGTGCCTAGGATTGAGCCAAGGGGTAATGATTATGAATTAAATGCTGGCAGAGAAAAGGAAGATCCTCCCAATGCTTTAGGAGAAGGGAATGATATAGAGCCCAACCCTACTTCCACTGACACTTTCAAGTTGGGGGAAAGACATGTTGAGGCTATTCGTAGTGAAGAGAGACAGCTGGATATTAATGCTCATAAAGTTGATATCCCCACTATAAACTAGTTAACTGATGTGTTAACTGAGGAATGAAAAGTACAAAGGAGTAACAAAAAGAAAAAGAAGAGGATGGATCCCAAGTTAAGTTAGGATAATCAAGCTATTGAAGGAACTTTTAGCATTTAGCAGCCAGATCTATACCCTAGATCTACAGGAAAAGGGAGGACCTTTTCTCAATGATGAGTTTTTATGTTGGAATATTAGGGGTATTGCACACCCCTCCTCTCTCTAAATATTAATAAATCTTGTTAGAACCCACAAAATCGGGTGTTTTATTATCTTGGAACCTATGGTTACAAAGCATTCACAAAGTATTTTAAGGAAATTTCCTAAATTTAGCCATTTTGCTAATTCTAATAATAAGATTTGGCTTTTCGCTAGAGCTGAATTACAATGTATAATTCTACAAAATCACCCTCAATTCATTCACATTCAAGTCAACATTGGTGCTTAGTTGGGTTATGCAACTTTTTTCTATGCTAGCTGCATTACAAAGCAGCAGGTTTCCTTGTGGCTGGATCTATTGAATATAAGCCACACAATTAATTCCTTCTGGACTTTGGGTGGAGATTTTAATTCTGTTACCTCTCCTATCAAGAAAAGAGTAGGCAGACCTCCTTTACAGTATTCTATTAATAGATTCAATGATTTTTTATTTGATGCTACTGTTTATGACTTGTGGTTTCAGGGTCCTAAGTTTACTTGGAGGAGGTGAGCTATGTGGGAAAGATTGGATAGGATGTTGGGGAACTCCAAATGGCTGCAAACTTTTCCATTTACCATAATCAATCATATAGCCATGTCTGGGTCTGATCATAGGCCCCTCTTATGTAATATTCAGAATGTAGCTAAACCTAAAGGCTCTCCTTTCAAGTTTCAGAACATGTGGGCACTTCATCCTGAGTTCCTCCTGGAGGTTAAAAAGGTGTGGCTTTCCAAGGGGGATTGTAACCCTTTGGGTGAATCTATGGAACTTGTAAAAGAAGTTGGCTCATCATTTAAAGAAGTGGAACTGGATTGAATTTGGAAATATTCATGAAAATTTGATTGCAGATCAAAGAAAAGTTCTGTAGTTGGAAGATGGATTTCAGCAGGTTTTAAATTCTGAAAGAGATTTGCATGAAGCTAATGAGGCTCCTGGTCCAGGTTAACTACACTGAAGTCTTTTTGAAACAAATTGATTGAGGGGGATAGAAATTCTAGTTCTATCATGCATGCATTAACTTTAGAGGGAAATTTAATATGATACTATCAATTACAAACTGAAGGAAATAGGTTTCCCACTGCCACTGAAATTGCTCAGGATGCTGTGCATTATTTTACAAAACTGTTTAATACCCACCCAACTTATAGGTCACAGATTGAAGAAAACCTATTTACTGATTGTTTTGATTATGTCCAAGGGTTAGAACTGACATGTATTCCATATGAATTGGAGATTAAGGATGCTCTGGATTCCATTGATGGACAAAAAACTGTAGGACCAGATGGATTTACTGCCAATTTCTATAAAATGGCTTGGTCAGTTGTCAGGGATGATTTCATTGTTGTTGTTAAAAATTTTTTCAAGGGTGTTGACCCTCCAAGATATTTACTTTGAATGCTCAAGGGTGTTGACCCTCCAAGATGAATACTTTGAATGCTTCTACCTTTACACTGATTACCAAGAATCAGATCAAAAAGGATTGGGGGGATTTCAGGCCCATCAGCATAACCAATGTTCTCTCCAAATTAATTAGCAAAATCATTGTTTTCAGGCTTCAACCCCATCTCCAGAAGCTCATTAGCATAAACCCGGTGGCTTTTGTCAAGGGCAGAAACATTTTTGATAACATTTTGTTGGCCCAAGAACTCTTGTTAGATTTGGACAAGAAGTGTAGAGGAGGCAATGTTATCTTTAAGTTGGATATTAAAAAAGCATATGATACCATTAATTGGGATTTTATTTTAGAAACTCTTTCAGCTAGGGGGTTCTCAATGGATTTCCTTAATTTGATAAGAAGATGGCTTAATTGTAACAATCATTTAGTGCTTATTAATGGCAAGTGCAATGGCTTCTTTTCAGCTTCAAGAGGAATCAAGCAAGGAGACCCCTTGTCGCCGACAATTTTTATTTTGGCCATGGATTATCTTTCAAGGTTATTGAATTATATGTTTGCTAGGTCTCCTCATTTGGCTTACCAGCATAGATCCGATGTATGCATTAGTCACTTATCATATGTTGATTATGTTATTATCTTCCCCAATGCATCCAAAACTGCTATAAAAAACCTTTATAAGGGACTTAAGCACTTTCAACATGCCTCAGATATGGAATTACATAAACAAAAGTGTCAAATTTTTGTTAGCACTAATATTACTCCCCAGATCAAAAGTTTGATTTCTCATTACACTCGGTTCAGCATGGCCACCTTACCAATTAAGTACCTTGGCGTTCAGCTTTTGAAGGGTAGAACTAAGCAGACACAATTCAATGAGGTGATTGATCAGTTTAAAGCCCAACTACATTGTTGGACAAATTATTTTCTTTCCAATGGAGGGGGAATTACAGTCCTTAAAAGTATCCTGACAGCTATCCCTTCTTATGCTTTACAAATGTTCACAAGGTACACAAATATTTTTGGGCAGAATCTTCAACAAATTTATATGGGCTAGACAGAAGAGACAATATCAATAGCTTTCTTAGAAGAAACTTTGTAAACTTCTATCTGCTAGAGGTCTGGGCTTCATGGACTTTCAGCAATTACACTTCATAAATCAGTGCAAATTGTGGATAAAATTCAGAGCCCAGGACTGCCTTTGAGCTCTGTTTCTATGGGAAAAGTATTGTAAATTTCTTCACCCCTATCTTGTTAGTATTAAGATGTGTGATTTAAGAATTTTGAGAAAGATATTGGAAGTGAGAGACCAAGAAGAGGAACTTTTCATTTGGGAGTTGGAAAAGGGGTAAATCAATTTTTGGCTTGACAAATGGGTCTAGAATGCGGAAAAACTCCAGTGCAATATCAATAGCCCAAATTTACAGGAACAAGTTAAAGATTATTGGCCAGAGGAGCAATGGAATTCCAGAATGTTGAACACCATCCTAAACAATGATCAAAGTCAGTTGGTCCAAAACACACCATTCTCCATTGGTCCAAAGGATAGGATAATCACCAAGACCTCCTCCTCACAGAAACTCTCTGCCTATATTTACCAAAATTTCTTGTAGTAGAAATCTGTAGAGTGGGAAAAAGCCATTTAAGTGCAGCATTTAATTACCTCACTGCCATTTTTCTACTGGAGGCTCCAGTTATCTCTTCTCCCAACTGATGATATACTGAAAATGAAAGGATTGAGAGGACCCTCATGCTGTTATCTGTGTAATGATGAGGAGGAGACCCTTGAGCATCTTTTTTTCAAGTGAAAATTTTAACAACAGATCTGTTGTGAACTTCTAATGAAACTAAAAGTGGATCTTATTAATATCAATTGGGAGAAATTTGTCAATTGCTGGAGGGATTGGTAGGATGCTAAACTTCAAGTCATTCTATGTGTGGTTGCATAGTTTTTTTGTATGTGTAGGAATCAAGCTAAATATGAAGAGATTAAGCCTTTGGCTTAGTCAGTGATCAAAAATTGCATTTCTTATATGCAACAAATTACTAAGTATCTGAAGTTCCCTAACTTGTTTAAACATTGGAGTCCTAATTTCAGAGTGAAGCAAAACTTCAAACCTCTTACAGTATTATGGACCCCTCCTCCCTTTGGATGAGTAAAAGTTAATACTGATGGGAGTTTTCTGAAGGGATCTACTGGGTTTGGAGGTATGTTCAGAAACTTCCAAGGAATCTGCCTACTTTATTTCTCCTCTCCTACCTGGGTTTGGGATGCATTGGAGGCTGAGATGATAGCCATATATTGGGCTATATTTTTTTCTAACAAATGTAAGATCCAACAATTAATTGTTGATTTTGACTCTCTCACCTGCATCAAGATTCTATTGAAAGAAGAAGACTCCCCTTGGTATATTCTAAGGTGGATAAATAAAGTGTGCATTGAGCTGGGTAGTACAAGGGTAAAAATTCAACACATTAAGAGAGAGGGCAATAATCCTACCAAATTTTTGGCAACCGGTGGAAGGAACTCTGAAGCGATTACAGTTGGCAAGGCTCCATCTTCAAAATTATCTCTTTTTTTGACATGAGATAATTTAAGCTACCCTTATGTGCATGTCCTGTAGTTTCTGGTGCAGGGAAATATGTTGGTTAGCCTATGAATCAGAATTGCAATCATAAATAATGGAGATAGTGTCTACTACTGCATCCTTCTTTCTTCTTCTTTTTCTGGTCATTTTTCTTTCCCCTATTGTCATAGGGTTTTTTGGTGTTTGGTTGTTTTCTTCATATTCCTTACATGACTATTGAGGGTTGTGCCAACACTTGTGCTGGTGTTGAGTCAACCCTTCTCCAGCTTTTGGTTCACATTTATTTAACATATAAGGAGCATCTAGCAGCTCCTTTTTGGTTATATATATATATACATATATATATATATATAGTCTTAGAAAAATATAAAATCAAACTGATCACATATCTTTCATAGTTTAAATGAAAGAGCACTATACCTCAAGACCTGTATCTATCCTGAAAGATAAACACAAGACTTGAGGGTGAGGCTTAATGTAATAAACTAAGAAATATATGACATTCATTTTGTCTTTGAAACCATTTTATTTGTAAACCGACAAGTTACCCTATTTAATACAAAGAATTAAATAGGTTTTATATTAAGCTGGGTTCGAAAAAGCTTCCTATAAAGGCAAATCCCCTATAGTTAATTACATCTTAAATGACCGAAGTCACTCAAGAAAACTCTCGATAAAAATCAGGGAATATTATCTTCAAGGAGTTCAAAAGGATAGAACTTTTTCAATGAGATCGAACAAAGAGGTGTGAAAATGGAATGACTCAAATTTGAAACATTTATCATAGAATCCAACAGAGTAAGAACTAGGGGATGTCATAGATCCAGGGGAGAACCTCAGT
Organism: Phalaenopsis hybrid cultivar; assembly: GCA_002079205.1. NCBI lineage: Eukaryota > Viridiplantae > Streptophyta > Magnoliopsida > Asparagales > Orchidaceae > Phalaenopsis > Phalaenopsis hybrid cultivar. Next base: position 90,445 of record JXCR01144869.1, on the reverse strand, counting down.
GACTTCTCTGTCTATCCTATTGTTTAGCTTCAATTTTGAGGAGAAATTATTTAAATGTTTCATCCTACCAATTTTATTTATTTAGAGCTTACACTTATATGAAAGGATCATAAAAATAGCCTGGAAGATATGAGTTTTTAGGTTGTGATGAACGACAACCTCGGAATTCTAAGACGAGTTTGGACTTATATTGCACTACATGATTATACAAAGGCCTAAAAATGAGATGAGGATTTATGTTGCAAAAACAAACTAACTCAAAGTCCTATGGCTTGGTTTTTTTTTAAAATCTAAACTATGGTTTAGCTGATGTAGACATGTTTTGTTGTTGAAGATGGTCGTGCTGCCCACAATACTAGCTCCAAGCTCCTCATCGTAGCAAGTTTAAGTTTTCTAATGTGTCAAGTTACAATGTCAAATCAAATGTCCCTAAGGTCATGGTTATTTAAATATTATTGGGCATATTAAAGTTGATTAAAGTGACATCAATTATGATACTATGGTTGCCTCGTCTCATACCACTATTTTCTTTCGGATTCACTTAGTCCAAATGAATTTACTAAAGACGACTTAATGAATTTCGTACTTTCATTTAGACAGTGGGAATCTCGTTAGCAACCGTAAGTTACCTCCTCAGAGGGATTCCCGATCATCCAATAAAGACTTTTTAATTTAGTTGCAATTATTATTTTATGAGGTTTTTGATTAAAATTTGAGTTGTCTTATATTTTGAATGTTGTGGCAGTGAGTTTTATCTTGATTGATTTTAGTTTTGGTTTTACGGCTATCCTGGTAGTTTTGGTTTTCACGTAGGGTGGCATCATTGTTTAACTTGCAAGTTTGAAAACGAGAAGTACATAAAGGTAAATGCATCAATTTAAAAGCATACCAGTTGATTCTTCTCATTCCTCTATGTGCAAGGTTAGTACTTGCAAGATGTGTATATAATTTTGTAGGGAATTTAATTTGCAGGAGTAGATGAACGTTTGGCTACCAAACCCCAAGTTATGATTTTATTGAATCTTGGAAGAACTTAGTGGATGATTTTAAGAAAAATATGGCAAGTCCAATTTGCCCTTCAGAATGTCAAATAGATTTCAAAATGCTCAAGGCATGACCCTAGATCACTTCGAAGATCTCTTAAAATATTTCGAGTTCATTTTGAATTTATTAAATGGTTCCGTCAATCATCTGATATTGAAGTGTGACTACCCCGTTGCTCAGTGAAACTTAAAAATTTAATTATCTCAAGGATAGGATACTCATTTAATTAATTAATATTTTATTTAAGAGTTATGTGAGTGGGTGCCCCTAAGGCAAGTTTAGGCCATTTAAAGATTGTGGTGCCCACAAGCAAAGTCAAACTTGTAGTGTTTAAAAGATGTTAATCACCAATCATGTTATCTTTTAAATCCGATAAATTGAGTTTAGGTATCAAACCTAGGCACTACCAAGCCCTTAAAAATCATAACGAGGAGATTGGGAGTGGTTAAAATTTTTAGTTTAAATACTTTTTATTCTTATTGAAAGATCATGTCATCATCCATTTTAGGCTTAAGATAAGTAAATTATCATCTCCCTAGCTTAAGCCCATCACTTAAGAATTGTTCGATCTTAGTTGTCTTCCAATTCATGAAGATTAGGGAAACTATGATTTTGTTGATATTGTAAAAATGTGGTAAGTGAGTTTCTACCTTTTAATCCCATTGTATTTCAATCATCCAAACATATTTATTAAGATCAAAATTACCCATTTTCCCTTTGATTAATCCTAAATTTTGATTAAGAACCAATATCTAAAATGACTATTTTCTCCTTGGGGTACTTTACCTCATAACTCATTAAACACAACTCAAATGACATGAGTGTTCAAAGTGTCATATCCATGAGGTAATTACATTATTAAAGGAGATGTGGGCTTCTTAAAATTTAATTTAATTTAATTATTTATTTAAATTCAGAAAATGGGATTTTTAGAAATTGATTTATTTAACTTTACAAAATAAAGTTTTTATTTATGAGAAAATTATAAAGGTTTCCTTAGGACAGAGAGACACTTAGGCAAAATTTCATGACTTTTTGAATGAGATTTTTATTATTATTATTTAATTATTAACAAGTTTCAATGATTTAATTACCAAAAATTTATTTAATCTTTTCATTAGACTTCTATGAGTTCAGAAAACTCAGAGAATCAAATTTTGTATTTTTATGTTTTCTAATTTATTTATTATAATTATTTTAAAGGGAAAATAATGAAAATTCACTTTTAAGCTTTTAAAATTTATTTTTTTAACTTAGGAAAATTAGGAAAAATATTTTAATGAGTTCCAAGTGATCAAAGAACAATTAGGCACATTTTTAAATATTTTGATATTTTTGAGATTTTTAATTATATTTAGTTATTTTTAAATTCCAAATAAGGCCCAAAAATTAAGTATTTTCTTAAATATAATTTTTATTTTTCCCAAGTGCCTCTGATCGCAAGGAACTTAGCAAACCACTTTTCATAATTTTACTAAGTGTATTTGATTTAATATAATTATTTTTGTACAAAAATACAAGGTTTCTTAGAAAATTTACTTTAGTTCTTACACTTAGCCAAATAACTTTCACATTTTTACAGTGGACAAATATGATTTTTATGAATAATGTGGGATTGATTTTTTTGATTTTTTGTTAGTATTTAATTTACATAAATTAATACAGAGTATTTACATTTAATTAAATATAGAAATTTACAAGATAATTCAAGACATGATGATATTTTTCCTAAACTTCTCTGACTACAGGAAACCTATTCAAATTATTCTCATAATTTTTCAAGTGATATTTTGATTTATATAACTAAATTAAGCCAAAATGGCCATCCTAACTTGAAAATTAGGGCTAATAGCATAGAGATGTCCTCTTACCTTAGAAAAATCAGAGAACATCCTCTCTATCATAAGGAATAAACCCAAAAAATTTCAAGCTATGGAGAACAATGCTTGATCATGATGAATCAAAATACTTCAAAGAGTATTTAATTCATTAAAAATCAGGGAGTAAGAAAATAATTTTTTTTACAACACATTATTCTCCTCTGTTCACTGAGCAAGAAAGTATTTTCCTATATTTTTATGATTTTTTTATGCAAAGATATGAATTTTTAAAGATCAGGTATTAAAATAAATCAAAAATCCCTCTATTTATCTACATATCCATGCAGTGCCACCTCACCCCATCCGCTCCGAAGTCTCCATGCAGTACTCTGCCATTTAACGTCGCCAGCCACATAGCCACCTTGTCAGCCCACTGTTTCGCTCCATCCACTCATTCAGCTTGATCTCATTCGCCCATTTAATAAACACGCGATCAGACGTCTCTCGGTCATCGTCCCCAAAAGACCTAACCCATGAACAATTCAACATAAAACCTTAAGATCTCAAGCTAGACTCAACCAAATCACATGTGGTTTGTTTCTAAACCTTCATCTACTCAAGACAAACCTATCTATATGGTTAATCAAGTATGAAATCAAGCCATTACACATGGAGAGTTAAAATAAGCTCGATTTAGGGTTAGAGTTCAAAACCTTTATCTGAGATGGGATGCCTCAATCAGATTGTTGTGGTAGCTTCGATTGGGTCCAAAAAACTTCTAGATAAAGTCTCAAGTTCTGGTGAATAATCTGGATATGATTTTTAACAAACTCGATTCAAGTGTTGGTCTAAAGCTATCCTAGAGGCTGCTTTAGAGGGGGATTTTTGGAAGAATCAACTCCTCTCACTGTGAAGATGTACACAATTAATTGGAGTTTGGTTCATTTTGGAGATGTGGAGGGATGTGTCCTAGTTTCAGCCTGATTTTGAGCTCAAAATTGAACTCTAACATGGGGAACCAGAGGGGGAAGATGGTTAGATTGAGCTTAGGGATGCTTGGAGAGTCTCTGGTGAGATTTTGGTAGAGTTTCCCCAAGGGTTTTGAACACCTCTCCTTTGGCCATGGAAGGGGGCTAGTTAAATAGAGGGGCTTAGAGTGGAGCTCAGGGCTAATTGATGGGTGCAAAGAGCTGCCTGGGTGGAGGGTTGAGGAGCTCTAAAGAGCAATTGTGATGAGATGGCCTCTAGGTTTGAAATTGGGTTTGATTTAACGGTGGTGGCTCACATTTTTGGCCTTTTCTAGTGAGTAGGGTGGTTGGGCAAAGAAGGGGAGATGGTGAGGTGGTGAGGTGAGCCAGGGAGAGAGAGTTAATTATGACTAACCCTCAATGGTAAGTGATGATGGAGGAGATTTTTTGGTTAAGGCCCATAAATAGAATAAGTTCCCTTAAATTAGGGGACCCTTGGTCCATATCTCACCTAGTTGATTTAAGGTAGTTTAGCTTGGTCAATAGAGTGTGCTTAGTGCATTTGGAGACCTTAATTTGGTGACTTTAGCATGACTAAGTCAATTTAGGTGAAGGGGTTCAATTTGGGTAGAAATGGCTAGAATTTGGGTTTGGGTTAGGCTAGCCATGACATTGAGATCATTTTCTTGATCAATATTGTGTATATTATTATCATAAGAGATTTAGAAAAGGTTTGGAGTGATTTTAAATTGGTTTGGATGTTCAATTTGGAGGATTTTGGGAATTTGGTCAATTTGGGGGTGTTGGGTTAGGCTTGGGTTTAGGTTGAGCTACGGTTGGGCTAAGCTCAAATTGATGGTTGAAAATGGTCTAGAGGAATGTCATAAAGACTTTCAACTTATATTGGGTATCAATTTTAGGGTTAGGGCATTCAATTTGGAGGAATTTGGGGACATAGTTAAGTTCGAGCAAACTTGGGATTTTGGATTTGGGTTAAAACTGAGTGTAATTGAAGTTTAATCAAGGTCAATTGAAGCTTAAATTTGATTTTTGGGATTGTTACAAGGAATTTAGGATTCAAATTGTGGAAATTAAGCGGGTCATAGGGTTCAACTAGGTGAGATTAAGTCATAGGGAAAAAATCAGAGGTTTTGATTTAGATCAAAATTAAGCTCAAAGCATAGTTCAATTAGGCTTGGATTTGGTTTTGATTGATCATGTGAAAGATGAATTTGAGTTTATATTTGAAATTAAGGAGAATTGGGGTCAAATTGGTGGATATTTGAGGTGAATTAAGGAAAATATGTTGAGATTTTCATACCTATTTTACATTGATTTTGATCATATTTCACTTTAAAGAAGGGTATTTTTGATGTTTTGTTGCAGGTATGATAAATTATGGACTTTTGGAGAGAAGGAAACAAAAACGGTGCAAGTTGGAGAAAAAACGAGCAAGAAATGATATTTTGCCCTATCACCTTTCGATAAGTCTTTCGATGCTTAATCTCTTTTACACTTCTTGCATATTTTTGAATAAGATTTTTTAAAGGAAGGTTTTTCTTATGCTTATTTTTTAGGGCTATCTGTTAGGAACCTAACCCAATTGAAACAGGGGCAAAATGGAGCTAAAACGGAGCCAAATAGAGCCAAACGGTGGAGCTGCGCAGTCTGCTCGCCGATGGCGCTAAAACGGCGCTGACGGTGAGATTTACCCGAGAAGACCGAAAAACAACAGAACAGCTCGCCGACAGCGCCCTCGAGCTCGCCGACGGGGCCCGGGACGACTATGAAATGACTTTTGGCTGTTATGGGCTGGAATTCAACGTATTTAGACACCTTTTGAAAGGATTCTTGTGGCAACTCTTCAAACTTCATCCCTACAGTTTAAAAGAACAAATTTAGGTTAGAAAAAAAAGATTTTAATGAGAGGAATGTTAGGAAAAGTGTGGAGAAAGTTTAGGTTTCTTAGAATAGGAGTAGAAATGTAGATTTCTACCCTTTTGGAGAGATTGGAGAGGGGACTTTGAGAGAATTTGTAAGAAGATGTTCTAGCATTGCATGGATCGGCGGGAGACTTTGTGGGAGAGATTTTCTTCTTTCTTTTAAGTGAAAAAGCTAAGTATTGTGTTCTTTATTATCTTATGGTTTTGTAAACACTTATCTAGCGGATTTTCTTTGGTTAAATGAAGTTTTCCTGTGTTTTCTTCGTGCTTTGTGATGGGCTTCTCTTACTCTCTCTTCTTATTTGGAAATAATGTTTTTTCTTCATGCTTGTGATGGGCTTCTCTTACTCTCTCTTCTTGTTTGGAAATAATGGCATGAGAAGATTATGCCATTGTTTTCATTTTACTTTTCTTTTGTACTGAGTAGAATTCATGTCTAGGATTTTGTGATGCATGTTACAAGTGGATTTAATTATCAATGTGATGGTTTTTACTTGCACTTTATTTACATTACAATGAAGGCCTCTTGTAGTGTTAAAATTCATTGTAATTGCATTAAGACCTGAGAGGGCCGTGTAATTCTCACCAAGTAAAACCACATTTAGATTCCATGGATGGGTAAGTTCTTGGGAGTTGAATGCAAATAAATAGGAAAATATTTTTTGATGGGCGTAGAATTCGATATTTTAGGGTGGCAGACTAAAATCCCCAATTCGGTCCTATTGTTTGAGTACTGAAGCGGGATGTTAGCCCTCAGGTGAGGGGAACGTGGGAGCTCCGAAGTGAGAGCCGGTATCCTCCCAGACATGTTAGCCCTCAGGTGAGGGGAACGTGGGAGCTCCGAAGTGAGAGCCGGTATCCTCCCAGCTTTTAGCCCTCAGGCGAGGGGAACGTGGGAGCTCTGAAGTGAGAGCCGGTATCCTCCCAGCCTAGCCACGGATTCAGTAAACAAACATAGGATTAGCCAATGTTTATTATGCCTGGACCAAAGGGTAAAGAATAGGATTGCTCCTATTTGGCACATATAATATCTAATGTATCTCATTCATTTACATTATCCAATTCATTACATAAGAATAGTAGTTTTTAATATCTTCAAATTCTCTAAACCAATTCATCCAAAAAGGGTTATCATTAGAATTAATATTTGCATTTGGTTATAGTTACTATCTTTATAATTAACACTTACATTTAGGAGTAGTTGCTAGATAAAACATCATTTTAATCGACATTACAGACTAAGGACTAATTGCAGTAGACTAGGATTTGACTAAACCTCTTACCTCGCTTCCCTGTGGGATCGATAAATGGGACTCCACTAGAGCCCTGTATTACTTAAACGATACGTATACTTGCGTTTGAAATTGTGACTTTACAAAATCATTGTAAACATATAAATCTGGGTTCATAAATTCTTGCATATTAAAAGTTGCATCAAGTTTTTGGCATCATCACTGAGGGTTTAACTCTTCTAGTAGTGGTGTCAAATTCTTTTATTTTTAGGTATATAAAAAGTCGTTGTCATCGGTGCAATTATCATAGATGGCAGGCAACTTGTCCCCTCCATCGAATCTAGCTGCACTATCACTTTCTTCCCCTTCACTGAAGAATCATCCTTGATGCTAATCTTTAACAGTGATGGTAGCCCTTCCTTTACTTGACGACTGACCACGTCCATCAGAGGACCCCCGTAGTTTACATCGACTTGACCAAAGTCCATGTCGAAATCTATGATGCCACACTGCGGTGCTCTTTCCTCGTTAAGTGCGAGATTCTAGCCATCTTTAAAAGCAAAAATCAGCTTCTGTCCTGACATTTTTTCTGCAGACGACAGAGAAAACATCAATGAGCTAAAATTTAGCAGGAATAAGATTAAAACAAAGTGTTTATTAGAGATAATTTTAGCTTATATTGGTGAGAAAATCATTTATTTATCTATATATTTTGTTTAATTTACTAAAATATCAGACTTCAAAGTAGAAAAAAGAGAATTGAAGTATGTAACTTCAAAAGTTTTCATTTTATTGAGGTTAATTTTATTACAAAATTTTGGACCAAGTCACAGAAGTTTGACCAAATAGATAACCCCAAAACAATCAAAATTTCAAGATTTCAATCCAAGCAATGTCAAGTTGCATAGTATGACTTCAAGTATCGTCAGTTGATCGGCAACATAGGCCTTAAAAATCCCTTATTTTGTAGGCTCCTTCTGCGTAGACTTTTTCTATGACAAATGGTCCCTCCCCAGTTGGCTTAAATTTTTTACCTATCTTACGACGTACAAGAAAAGGCATTTTGAGAACAAGTATGAGATCAACAACTTTGAATGTTCTTGGGCGGACCAATTAGTCGTGAATGTTTTTGTGCTTCTAGCCACTTTCCCTTGAGTCCTTCCAATTCTTCAAGTCCGAGTTCTACACTTTCTTCTGTTGTAAGTTAATTGGCGACAATAACTCTAAGAGATGGCGTCTGGACTTCTAACGATTGCGCAGCCTCGGACCCGTACATGAGTGCATAGGGTGTACATTGAGTGGGAGTTCTGAACGTTGTCTGGTAGGCCCACAAGGCTTTTAATAGTTTGTTATGCCAATATCTTTTTTTTTCATCCAGCATCTTCTTCAAAATCTATACCAGTGTCTTCTTGAAGGCCTCAGCTAGGTCGTTTGCCCTAGGATAGTAAATTGTAGAGTATCTCTAATCTATTCCGTGTCGTTTGACGAAATTATTAATCTTGGTGCTTTTAAAGGTTGTCCCATTGTCAGAGATTATTCTGCGCAGAACTCCAAAATGGTAGACAACTTGGCTTTTGAAGAATTGAAGGACGTGTTATGCTGTAACCTTTCGCAATGGCACTGCCTATGCCCACTTAGAAAAGTAATTTGTAGCGGCAAGAATAAATTTGTGTCCTTTGGAAGATGAAGGGTCTATCAGACATATTATGTCCGCGCCCCAACACTCGAATGGCCACGAGGCGAAGGTTAGGTATAGAACATTCGTAGGTTGCTGCAAGACCACCCCATGCACTTGGAACAGGGGACATCTTCTGGTTGTATCCCTGAAATCAGACATCATCCGAGTCTCTTGATCTTCATTTTTATCTTTGACCCAGACTGGTGAGCGCCACACAATCTGACATGTACTTCTTTGACAATATTTTGTGCTTCAGCTTTGCTTAAACATCGTAGCCACATTGGATCTAATGATCTTTTGTAGAGGATATCTCCCACTAGAGCATATGACAAAGCCCTTCTTGTGATATGATGTGCTGTTGACTTGTCCTCTAGCAGCTTTCGAGTTTGTAAATATTTTATTAATAGATTACGCCAATCTTCATTGATATCAGCAACCACAATCAATGTTTCTTCTTTTTTTCCAAGCTTGCGTAGAATTTTGAAGTCGATTCAAGATAAAACCTATCTTTCTTGTGTTGTGATGTCAATAGAATGCTTCGGGGGACATGCTAATTCTTTTGCAAGTTTTACTAGAGCGTCAGAATGGGCATTATCTCCCTGAGGAACCGAGTAGAAAGTTACATTTGGAATCTGCTCCAGCAGCTTTATTGCATATTGATGATATTCTACTAACCTTGGTTTTAAAATCCTGTATTGTCTGTCAACTTGTTGGATGACAAGCTGAGAATTGCCATAGATGGCAATATCTATTTAATCCATCGAGATTGTCAATTCCAACTCAGTAATTAAGGCTTCATATTCTGCTTAGTTGTTGATACATGACTTTGTTAGGTGATAGGATAATCTCAACATACCCTTATCTGGCGTGATAAAGGTCAAACCAATTTCTACTTTGCTTGGTATTACTATTCCTAATCCTTTATCTTTTTGGCTGACTAAGCTCCATCGAAGTACATATCCCAGCATTGCGCACTGGAGAATTCCATTTACAGTATATGTTCATCTTGTAATTTGCCTTTAAGAGGGGACCCAGCTAGCAGTGGGTGTGCAGCAAGAAAATCTGCTAAAATTTGTCCCTTGATAGCATGGACGAGAACAAAAGCTATATCAAATTGCAACACAATCATCGACCATCTGGCTAGACGTCTAGAGAGTGTTGGTCGGGTCATCAAATTTTGCAATGCATTAACTTTTGAGAATAGGGTAATCTCATGAGAAAGTATGTAATGTCTGAGCTTTTGGGTGGCGAAAATCAAAGCTAGATAATGCTTCTCATTTGGTGGATACCTAATTTTCATTGGTATTAGGAGGCAACTCAAGTAGAGTGCATTTTCTTTACCCTTGTCATTGCCTTGTGCTAATAGGGCTCCGAGGGAGTCATCTAAGGTTGCGGTATAAATTTTCAAAGGTTTTCCCAGGATAGGGGTTGCCAAAACAGGATGTGTCATTAAATATTTTTTAACGCCCCCACTAGCATATCTCTTCCCAAACAAATTTGGCATTTTTTTTAATTAATGCTGAGAAGGGCTGACTCCTACTTGAGAGATTAGAAATAAAATGTCTCAGATATGCCAACTTCCCTTGGAAGGAACGCAGTTGTTTTAAGGTTTTGGGTGGAGGCATTTCCAAGATAGGTTTAATCTTATCCGGGTCGATCTCGATTCCCCGATAACGGACAACAAATCCAAGAATTTTCCCATAAGTAACCCTGAAGGCGCACTTTAAGAGATTCATCTTAAGGTCATTTTGTTGTAATTGTTCGAACACGATCCTCAAATCATACAAATGATCTATTTTTTGTTTACTTTTGATGACCAAATCATCCACGTCGCATTCCACTTGGTTGTGAATGAGACCATCAGAAATCTTTGTCATAGCTCGTTGGTATGTCACTCCGGCATTCTTCAATCCAAACGATATCACTGTGTATCAAAAAATCCTGATGGATATTTTGAAGGCTGTAAGTGCTGCATCTTTTGAAGCCATCTTGATTTGGTGGTACCCTGACGATCCATCCATGAAAGAGAAAATTTTATGTGTCGAAGCGATATCCACCATCATTTTTGGTATTGGAAATGTAAATTCATCCTTTGGGCATGCTTTATTTAAATCCCTGAAGTTGACACATACATGGATGTTTCCCTTTTTCTTCTTAACTAGCGCAATGTTTCTAACCATATGGGGTATTTCTCTTCTCGCACAAAGTTAGCGTCTATTAATTTCTTCACCTCAGCAATGACTTGCTGCTCTATTTTGAGGTGCATTCTTCTTAAAGCTTATTTCAGTGTCCACCTCGAGTTTATGAACTGCAAAGTTTGGGAAAAATCCTGGAATTTCATCATAACTCCATGCGAAGTAATCTTTGAACTATAATAACAGTTCGATCAACTCTAAAGATTCTTTCATCGTTGAGAAGAGAACTTATAAATATAGGTCAAGGCTGCTCTTCCATCCCGAGGTTAATTTCCTTTAATTCATCAACAATTGATTTAATTTCCTCCTCAAATTTTGGCAGGGCATCTTCTATTAGCTGATCAGTAGAATCATTCTCCATATCGAGGCAATCCTCTTCCAATTTACTAGTAACAATCATGCAAAATTCTAAATCATTGACTGGTCCAACTTTACCAAATCCAAGACCCTCTTTTGAGTTAGGAGTTTGACTTTTAACATTCCATAATTTTTTAAAAAGTTGTAATTTATCTTTTAACATTTGTTTTGGCAAATGCCCCTATCGAATTAACTTTTGTACATAAGGCAAAAAGTAACAAAAAGGTAAGTCCATTAATTCATTAGGATCCTCATCCAAATTTTCATGATTTTCAAGATTAGTAGAACTAGAAGCACGATAAAAGTTGATCGACTTTGAACCAACGCTATGGACTTCTTTAACCTCTAAACTCTCAACCTTTTAAGGGAGAATCAGAGTAAGGGTCAGGGCATTCAGATAGTGGTTTATCCAATCATACATTGTCTTATATTTTTTTTTCTCCACATCTTCTAAGGATATCTTGTACTGAGGTTTCTTCAGTTTTGTCATTATTATTTCATCTTCACAACTCTCTTCATCATCAATGTTAATGGTCAGCCTAGCCCGTTCAACAATTAAGTTGGCTCTACCTCGTCTACATTCCCGGCCTCAACCTCGGATGCGTGAGCTAAAAGAGCCCCCACCAACTTGTTGCAAAAGAGTGGTGGAAGATCTCTGAAGTGGAGCTGAATGGCTTCCCCATTTTGATTATTCTGAATCTTCACTTTTATTTATCACAATTTCAAGGAAGAAGACAGTCTTCTTTGTAGACGCATAGTAGGCGGTATCTTCATAAATGCCAACTTCGTGAACTGAAAATGGTTGTAAATCTTTCTTGATGCAATGTTCTTGTCGTTGTAGTACTTAATGCATTGGTGTAGAGACGACGAAACCATGTTGTTTTTGTGAATCCATGGTCAACCTAGTAGAGCATTAAAAGAGGTCTCGGTAATTTAGTAGCTGTTACTAGTTCTTTAAATTTCATAAGTAATGTAATTGATCCACGGGCTCTCTCTCCCTTTTGGTTGAATCCTCTTAGCATCATTTTATTGATAGTAAGCTCCTGAGCTTCAATGTCCAAATAGGCCAATGTCCGTAGACTCATCAACTTGAGGGATGCTCCAGGATCTACCAAAACTCTCGACAACACAAATCTGCTGATGTTAATGAAGATATAGAGTGGACAATTATGGTCGGCGGTACTGAGCAACAAATCTTCATCTGTGAAGGTTATCAAAGACTGCTCTGTCAACGAACAAACTTCATTTGAGGATGTGCTGGCCAACAGGGCTAAGCAAATCTCTGGGTCAAGCAAAGCTATAACCAAAGACTCTCTCATCTCCTTTGATAGGATTAGAGCATTATTAATGCTTAATTTGGCCGATAACTTCCAAAGATGAGCTAGCATGTTGTAATCCACTTTGTATGATCCTCTAATTTTCTCTTGGTTATGTGGTTCTTCTATTAGTGGTGGTGGAGGTAGCTCTTCTCGAGTTATTATTTGCTTTCCTTTATGTGTTGGAGCAATTCTCAAGGTTAATACTCTCTCACTCCTTAAGTTCACTTTAGTAATATATTCTTCTTGAGATGTCGTAGGCAAATCTTCCGTTGTTTCTTCTTTATCAGAAAGATCTAAGTTGATGGAAAATGGTGCAGCGTGGCACTCGAGGATTGGTTCCTCACTCTCGGCGCTGTCGTGATTGATATTGTCGATGTCTTCTTCAATCTTGTTAACGAGTCCGTCGAACTCAATTATGATTTGAGGATTACTTTGGGAATCAAGATCAAAGCTAGATTGGTCATAATTGATTACGTTATGACTAGAAATAGTTAAAATGTAGCTGAAATCAAAATCTTTATATGCATAAGGCCCCGAAGGGGCGAAAAGATAGTTATACAAGGTCAGGGGTTCAAGGATTTTCTTCCTCGAGTCAGAGACAACTAATCTAGCAGAGGCAACCCATATCGTACCCCCTGAGTTATCAGTCTTCGTGGTGGTATTCTTCTTCTTTGACGATGATGGATCTTCTGGCAAAATCTTCATCTCGGGCTTGACAGGCTGAAGACTCTTAACGGAGGCTTATGCTATTGCATTTTGAATTTGGTTCAGTTTTTCTTTGACAATTTGCTCCAGAATGTACTCCACCATCTTTACCAGCTTATGGGTCAATTGGAAAGACTGGCTCAGTCGAAATCATATTTATATAATATTTTTCAGGTTCTTTTAAATATTCTTTCGGGATTATTATATTCCCTTGTTTAAGGTTCTTCTCGAGCTAGTCTTTAAATATGAAACAATCCTCTATAGTGTGTCCAAGCATCCTGTGATACAAGAAATAATTAGGCTGATCCTTTTTATCAACCTCTTTGAGGTTCCTTAAATTTGGTAATCTGAACTCAGGCTTCTGAACTTTTTGGGTACCGCTTCATCTTTCAATGAATACACTATTTTCCTTCGTTCCACTAAGGACAGACCCTTCCTATTCTCTGTTCGGTGTGATCACCCTTGATGTTGTTACTGGCTAGACTAGTCATACTGTTGTGTCTATTATTGAGATTGCTGCGATAATGATTGACGAGAATTTTCCACATGTATCTTCATTTGTTGTTTTCCTTTATCGACCGTTGCCACTGTTCCAGACTTTCAAATACTCTATTCGTCCTGGACTTCTCAACCTTCTCATGAGAATCCATATGTTTGACTTCTTCTTGAAGATTACTAGCTTTTCTGAGTAGCTTCTCGAAGGATTTAATGGTGAGTCCCTTAAGCATGAAAGCTACTAGCCCATAAATGCTTTTGAGTAGGATCTCAATCGCATGATGTTCATGCTAAGGTTTCTCCACCTCAAAATATAGTCCACTAAAGTCTAGTTGGGCTACTGCTTCTCTACTACGATATCTCCAATAGACACATGATGTTGCGCTCCGCAAATCTTTTCACGAATAATTGTTCTAGCTCAGGGAATGCCTTGATTGAACCATTGGGTAGTTTGGCATACCAATCAATAGTGATTCCTGACAGGCTGTTGATGAACTGTCAAAAGAGCAACGCTTTATTACCTCCAGTATTACCACAACTGGCTCAAAAATGCATTATATGCTGCCTGGGATTTCCAGTTCCATCGAATATTTTAAAGTTTTACGACACAGAATCCTAATTTACCTTAGAGTAGGATACGACATCTAACTCTTCCGGGTAAGGTCTGCCCTTCAAGATCAATGCACCACCCTTAGATTCGGTTAAGGTCTCCCGAACTTGCTCAACCATTTGCTTAAATTCCTTTTCTGGCATGGTGCTTGATGGAGAATCCTTCTTTTGTTACTCATCTCTATTTGTTGAGGCAACTTCTCTCCTTTCATCTGTAATATGTATAATCTCTGGTTGATTGACTTCTGGGGAGGCTAACTGTGGTAATTGAGACTATCCATGAACTGTGGTCATAGCTATCATGGCAGCGGCCATCTCTTCCATTCTTTTCTCCATTTGGCTGATTTGCCCATCCCTTAGGAAAACAACCATACGCAGCTCATCTACGGCATTCTCTTTGATGAGAGGTTGAGCGTCGCGCACAGATGCAGCGGCTCTGGTCTCGATGACATGGATATCCATGAAATCTTCCTCAAGGTAATTATTGAAGTCAAAATCTTCATCATCATCATCAATGGAAACACCATGTTCTTGGGCCAACTCAAAAATCTCAATCCTGAGCTTTTTTACCTTTTCTTCAATTATTGATTATTGTAGCATCTTGAAATCTAGAGGACTCTGTTGGACATCCTCAACTTGCTCCTCCATCTCGCTAGCAATTATTGTGACAATGTCAGATACTTTGGATCCTTGCTTCATTTTATGATTCTGCCCTGCGGGCTAACTGGACCATATCGGTACGGCGATCTTGGGTACCCACACCTTTTTCTTTAACGGTGATGTCTTGAGACGTAATGTCTCAGCAGAAACATCGGCATGATGAAGAGAAGTGTGCTCCCTATGGTGCAGACCAAATACAGTACTAGGTAATCTCATCATTTTTCCTTTGGAACTTTAAGAACATCCTTGTCACTAGTAATTGGTAGAATTCTTGGACCAAGACGTGACTCAACTGGTTGACGGCCTGCGGCTCTAGTGATAGTAGAATCGGTAACAACGATGGTGGTATCAACTCTGCTTCCCAATCAGAAACAGATGAGAATGCAAGCAGGAAAAGTTTCAGTTGATATTTGAGATTTTTTGGAATGACCGACTACAGATTCCTGACAGGCTACAGATCAACTTTCATCACTACGAACGGGCTTTTTCGAGAATGACCTCGAGATCTTCAAATTCTACTCCAAACTTGATGGTGGGAGTGAAATTGTGGGCACTGCGACTCGTCGGTAGGTTGGAGAAAAAAGTGAGCATTTTGAACGCAATTGCAGCGGCTTCAAAAAAGAAAGCTCTGGGGTTAGTTATTTGGCCAATACCTTGTAATCTCAGTGCGAGCACTAAAAATTAATAGAGGTTGATCTGTAAACTGGGTAAGTCTTTAGTTAATTTGTGGAGATTTTAAGATTTTAGTAAAAATGGTTTGAAAATAGAAAGATTTAATAAATATATGGAAAATTAAAGAGCGAGCGCAGCACGACACAATCCGATTTAATTTGTAAAATAACAAATCAAACTCTAAAGGGAAAAAGTGAAGTTCAGGACCTAGTGTGGGACCAACTTTACAACACACAATGCCCAGGTGGGACTAGTCCACCAACACATCTATTGGGGGTCCGACCCCTAAATAGCCTCCGGAACCTCCCAGTTCAAAAGTGATTGAACAAACGGTCCTGAAGTCCAAAAGAGTTGACTGTATTCACCCAAGAAAGAAATGCATGAAGCATGCTAATGGAAGAAGGGTAATTTAGTCCAAGAGGGACATGGACACATTACCGATGTATAAAGATAATATTTTTTTGATTTAAATGGAGAGAAAAGCTCATACCCAATGGAGTCGTCAGAAGCTGTTGACACTTAAAAGTTGAGGAGTTGTCCGTTGGAAGCTGTCAGTCACCGGAATCAAAATTTAATTTACGTATATACATATAGTTTTAGAAAAATATTAAATCAAACTGATCACATATCTTTCATATTTTAAATAGAAGAGCACTATACCTCAAGACTTGTATCTATCCAGAAAGATAAAGACAAGACCTAAGGGTGAGGCTCAATCAAATAAACTAAGAAATATATGATATTTGTTTGGTCTGCAAAACCATTTTATTTGTAAGTCAACAAGTTCCTCTATTTAATATAAAGAATTAAATAAGGTTTATATTAAGTTGGGTTTGGAAAAGCTTCCTATAAGGGCAAGCCCCTATAATTAATTATATCTTAAATGACCGAAGTCACTCAAGAAAACTCTCAATAAAAGTCAGGAAATATTATCCACAAAGAGTTAAAAAGGATAGAACTTTTTCAAGGAGATCGGAAAAAGAGGTGAAAGGAGAATGGCTCAAATTTGGAACATTTATCGTAGAATATAAAGGAGGAAGAACTAGAGGATGTCATAGATCCGGGGGAGAACCACGGTGAGTTCTCAGTCTATCCTATTATTTGGCTTCTGTTTTGAGGAGAAATTATTTAAATGTTTCATCCTACCAATTTTATTTATTTAGAGCTTACACTCATATGAAAGGATCCCACAAATAGCCTTGAAGATATGAGGATTTAGGTCGTGACGAACGACAACCTCCAAATTCTACGATGAGTTTGGGCTTATATTGCACAACATGATTATACAAAGGCTTAAAGATGAGATGAGGATTTATGTTGCAAAAACAAACTACCTCGAAGGCTTATAGCTTGTTTTTTTTTAAAATCTAAGCAAAGGTTTAGCTGATAAAGATGGCCGTGCTGCCCACAAAGCTAGCTCCAAGCTCTTCATCGTAGAAAGCTTAAGTTTTCTAATGTGTCAAGTTATAATGTCAAATCAAATGTCCCTAAGGTCATGGTTATTTAAATATTATGAGGCATAATAAAGTTGATTAGAATGACACTCGTTAAGTTCATACAGTTCCCTCATCCCGGTACCACTATTTTCTTTCAGAGTCACTTATTCTAAATGAATTTACTAAACTTAACTTCATGTATTTCGTACTTTCATTTAGATCGTGGAAATCTCATTAGCAACCGTAGGTTATCTCCTCTGAGGGATTCTCGATCATCCGATAAAGACGTCTTAATTTTGTTGCTATTGTTATTTTATGATGTTTATGATTAAATTTTGAGTTGTCTTATATTTTGTATGTTGTGGCAGTGAATTTTATCTTCATTGATTTTTGTTTTGGTTTTGGTTTTATGGCTATCCTAGTAGTTTTGATTTTCATGCAGGGTGGCATTGTTGTTTACATGCAAGTTTGAATATGAGAAGTACATAAAGGTAAATGCATCAATTTAAAAGCGTACCTGTCGATTCTTCTCGTTCCTCCACCTGAAAGTTTAGTACTTGCAAGATGTGTATATAATTTTGCAGGGAATTTAAATTTCAGGAGTAGATGAAAGTTTAGCTACCAAACCCCAAGTTATGATTTTATTGAATATTGGAAGATCTTAGTGGAAGATTTTAGGACAAAATATGGCAAGTCCAATTTGCCCTTCAGAATGTCCAATAGAATTTGAAATGCTCGAGGCATGACCCTAGATCACTTTGAAGATGTCTTGAAATATTCTGAGTTCATTTTAAATTTAGTATATGGTTCCATCAATCATCCGAGGTCGAAGTATGACTACCGCGTTACTTAGTGAAACTTGACAATTTAATTATCCCGAGGATAGGATACTTGATTAATCAATTGATGTTTCATTTTAGAGTTATGTGAGTGGGTGCCCATAAGGAAAGTTTAGGTCATTTAAAGATTGTGGTTCCCATAATCAAAGTCAGACTTGTAGTGTTTAAAATATGTTAATCACCAAGCATGTTATCTTTTAAATTTGATCAATTGAGTTTAGGTATCGAACCTAGGTCACTACCAAGCCCTTAACAATCATAATGGGGGGATTGGGAGTGGTTATAAATTTTAGTTTAAATGTTATTTATTCTTATTGAAAGATCATATCATCATCAATTTTAGGCTTAAGATAAGTAAATTATCATCTCCCTGGCTTATGCACATCACTTCAGAATCATTTGATCAAAGTTGACTACCAAGTCATGAAGATTAGGGAAACTATGATTTTGTTGATATTGTGAAAAGGTAGTAAGTGAGTTTCTACCTTTTAATCCCATTGTATTTCAATCATCCAAACTTATTTATTAAGATCAAAATTACCCATTTTCCCATTGGTTAATCCTAAATTTTGATTAAGAACCAAAATCTAAAATCACTATTTTTTCCTTGGAGTACTTTACCACATAACTCATTAAACACAACTCAAATGACTTGAGCATTCAAAGTGTCATATCCATGAGGTAATTACAATATTAGAGGAGAATATGTGGGCCTCTTAAAATTTTATTTAATTTAATTCTTTATCTAAATTCAGAAAATGGGATTTTTATAAATTGATTTATTTAACTTTCCAAAATAAAGTTTTTATCTATAAGAAACTTATTATAGGTTTCCTTAGGTCAAAGTGACACTTAGGCAAAATTTCATGACTTTTTAAATTAGATTTTTTTTATTATTCTTTAATTATTAACAAGTTTCAATGATTTAATTAAATAGAAAATAATGTTTTAATTACCAAAATTATTTTTATGTTTTTATGAGACTTCTCTGAGTTCAGAAAACTCAGAGAATGAAACTTTGTATTTTTATGATCTTTAATTTATTTCTTATAATTATTTTAATGGGAAAATAAGGAAAATTCACTTTTAAGCTTTTAAAATTTATTTTTTTAACTTAAGAAAATTAGGAAAAATATTTTAATGAGTCTCAAGTGATCAGAGAATAATTAAGCACATTTTAAATATTTTGATATTTTTTAGATTTTTAATTATTTTTAGTTATTTTTAAATTTAAAATAAGGCCCAAAAATTAAGTATTTTCTAAAAAATAATTTTTTTTCTTAAGTGAATCTGATCATAATGAACTCAGAAAACCACTTTCCATAATTTTTCTAAGTTTATTTGTTTTAATATAAATATTTTTTGTACAAAAATATAAGGTT
This sequence comes from Phalaenopsis hybrid cultivar, assembly GCA_002079205.1. Taxonomy (NCBI): domain Eukaryota; kingdom Viridiplantae; phylum Streptophyta; class Magnoliopsida; order Asparagales; family Orchidaceae; genus Phalaenopsis; species Phalaenopsis hybrid cultivar. The sequence goes on along the minus strand of JXCR01144869.1, from coordinate 71,091 downwards.
TTTTTTAGAAAATCAACTTTAGTGCTTACACTTAACAAAATAAATTTCAAATTTTTATAGTGGATAAACATGATTTTTATGAAAATGTGGGATTTATTTTGTCAATTTTTGGTTAGTATTTAATTTACATAAATTAATACAAGGTATTTACATTTAATTAAAAATAGAAATTTACATGACAATTTAAGACATCCCGATATTTTTCGNAACAATTAGGCACATTTTTAAATATTTTGATATTTTTGAGATTTTTAATTATATTTAGTTATTTTTAAATTCAAAATAAGGCCCAAAAATTAAGTATTTTCTAAAAAATATTTTTTATTTTTCCCAAGTGCCTCTGATCACAAGGAACTCAACAACCACTTTTCATAATTTTCCTAAGTGTATTTGATTTAATATAATTATTTTTGTACAAAAACACAAGGTTTCTTAGAAAATTTAATTTAGTGCTTACACTTAGCCAAATAACTTTCACATTTTTACAGTGGACAAACATTATTTTTATGAACAATGTGGGATTGATTTTGTCAATTTTTGTTAGTATTTAATTTACATAAATTAATACAAAGTATTTACATTTAATTAAATATAGAAATTTATAAGATAATTCAAGACATGATGATATTTTTCCTAGACTTCTCTGACCAGAGGAAACCTATTAAAATTATTCTCATAATTTTTCAAATGATATTTTGATTTATATAAATAAAATAAGCCAAAATGGCCATCCAACTAATAGCATAGAGATGTCCTCTGAACTTAGAAAAATCAGAGAACATCCTCTCTATCATAAGGAATAAACCCAAACAATTTCAAGCTATGGTGAACAATGCTTGAACATGATGAATCATAATACTTCAAAGAGTATTTAATTCATTAAAAATCAAGGAGTAGGAAAATAATTTTTATTTTTACTCCACATTATTCTCCTATGTTCACTGAGGAAGAAGGTATTTTCTTATATTTTTATGATTTTTCTATGCAAAGATATGAATTTTTAAAGATCAGGTATTAAAATAAATCAAAAATCCCACTATGTATCTACAAATCCACGCGACGCCACCTCAACCTCGTCTGCTCCGAAGTCTCCACACGGCGCTCTGCCATTTGACATCGCCAGCCACATAGCCACCTTATCAGCCCGTTGTTTTACTCCATCCACTCGTTCAGCCTGATCTCAACCGTCTGTTTAATAAATGCGCGATCAGACATCTCTCGGTCATCGTCCCCAAATGACCTAACCCTTAAACAGTTCAACTTAAAACCTTAAGATCTCAACCTAGACTAAACCAAATCACATGGGGTTTGTTTCTAAACCTTCATCTACTCAAGACAAACCTATCTATATGTTTAATCAAGTATGAAATCAAGCCATTACACATGGAGAGTTAAAATAAGCTCGATTTAGTGTTAGATTTCAATACCTTTGTCTGAGAGGGGATGCCTCAATCAGATTGTTGTGGTACCTTTGATTGGGTCCAAAAAACTTCTAGATGAAGTCTCAAGCTCTAGTGAATCATCTGGATATGATTTTTAACAAACTCGATTTCAAGTGTTGGTCTAAAGTTATCCTAGAGGCTGTTTTAGAGGAAGATTTTAGGGGAAATCAACTCTTCTCACTGTGAAGATGGTGTGTGCACAGTTAATTGGAGTTTGGTTCATTTTGGAGCTGTGGAGGGATGTTTCCTAGTTTCAGCCTAATTCTGAGCTCAAAATTGAACTCTAACATGGGGAACCAGAGGGGGAAGATGGTTAGATTGAGCTTAGGGATGCTTGGAGAGTCTCTGGTGAGATTTTGGCAGAGTTTCCCAAGGATTTTTAACACCTCTCCTTTGGCCATGGAGGGGGGCTAGTTAGATATAGGGGCTTAGGGTGGAGCTCAAGGCTAATTGATGGGTGCAAAGAGCTGCTTGGGTGGAGGGTTGAGGAGCTCTAAAGAGAAATTAGGATGAGCTGGCCTCTAGGTTTGAAATTAGGTTTGATTTAAGAATGGTGGCTCACAGTTTTGTCCTTTTTCAGTGAGTAGGGTGGTTGGGTAAAGAAGGGGAGGTGGTGAGGTGGTGAGGTGAGTCAGGGAGAGAGAGTTAATTATGACTAACCCTCAATGGTAAGTGATGATGGAGGAGATTTTTTCGTTAAGCCCATAAATAGGATAAGATCCCTTAAATTATTGGACCCTTGATTCATAGCTCACCTAGCTGAATTAAGGTGGTTTAGCTTGGTCAATAGGGTGTGCTTAGTGCCTTTGGAGACCTTAATTTGGTGAATTTAGCATGACCAAGTCAATTTGGGAGAAGGGGTTCAATTTGGGTAAAAATGGCTAGAATTTAGGTTTGGGTTAGGATAGCCATGACATTGAGATCAATTTATTGATCAATATTGTGTATATTATTGCCACAAGAGGTTTGGAAAAGGTTTGGAGTGATTTTGAATTGGTTTGGATGTTCAATTTGGAGGATTTTGGGAATTTGGTCAATTTGGGGGTGTTGGGTTTGTCTTGGGTTTAGGTTGGGCTAAGGTTGGGCTAAGCTCAAATTGATGGTTGAAAATGGTCTAGAGGAATGTCATAAACAGTTTCAACTTAAGTTGGGTATCAATTTTAGGGTTAGGGCATTCAATTTGGAGGAATTTAGGGGCATAGTTAATTTGGGGCAAATTTGGGATTTTGGAATTGGGTTAAAATTGAGTGTAATTGATGTTTAATCAAGGTCAATTGAAGCTTAAATTTGATTTTTGGGATTGTTACAAAGAATTCAGGATTCAAATTGTGGAAATTACGTGGGTCATAGGGTTCAACTAGGTGAGATTAAGTCATAGGGCAAAAATCAGGGGTTTCAATTTAGATCAAAATTAAGCTCAAAGCATAGTTCAATTAGGCTTGAATTTGGTTTTGATTGATCATGTGAAAGATGAATTTGAGTTTATATTTGAAATTAAGGAGAATTGGGGCCAAATTTGTGGACATTTGAGGTGAATTTGGGGAAATTGGGCCTTTAAAGGCAATTTGGGGGTTTTGGTCAAAATGGTCAAATTGATAAAATTGGGCTCAATGGCAAGGCCCAAATTAGTTTTGGGGACATTTGAAGTGATTTTGGAGTTTTGGGAAAGTTTGGGGTGTCAAGGGCATTTTTGTAATTTTGGCAAATTTGGAGGTATTTTTGTAATTTTGGAAGTTTTGGGAAGTTTTGGGCAATTTGGGTCTTTTTAAATGGTTTAAAATAATTTTTCAACAAATTTTGGTATTTTGGATGAATTCAATAATTTTGGTCAAGTTTATGGTTTCAAGGGCATTTAGGTAATTTAGGTGGATTTAGGGTCAAAAGGCCAAGTTGGATATTTTTATAGAATTGGGGTGCCAACCACCTTATATGAGCTATGGACCAATAAAATCCCCATTTGGGTCCTCTATGTACTGGTCTTAACTAAATCCTAGCCTAGGGCTAGTGGGTCTAGGGGACCATCTACATGAGTCTCCTAAGTGAGTGCCAGTGAGTGAACTAGCTCCAGACCAACACCCAGGGATCGTGAGTGGATATAGGTTATAGTGAGTGCAAGTGAGTGAACTAGCTCCAGACCAACACCCAGGGTCAAACCTAAGGTTAAATAGTTCTATGGGGACTCTCCTTGAGCTCCCCCATAGTGGCCAAATCTACTAAGTGCTAGAGATTAGGACCAATATGTGGAACTTCAAGTTAAGCAAAGAGGAGTTTAGAGTTTCTAAGGGTGAGGGTTCCTTTTCTAGTTTTTTAGGAATAATCAATAGAAAAGTCTTATGGCTAGACCCTAGGTTGTTAAAGAGGGAAAACTAAACCTAAAACAAAAGTGGGGTCAACAAATGGACCCCAAATAGGTGTGGTGTGTTGGGCAAGCACACTGCGCGTATTGGCATTGACTGACGAGATCAACAAAATCAATACGGACTCCTAAGTCGACAGACGTAGAAAGAAGTGTAGCATTGAGTGCCAGTTGTTTCTGCTAGGGATATAATAGGTGAATATTCGATTGAAATCAAGGAGTAGGAACTCTCGCTGGGGATTGGAGAGTGGGTTTCAAATTATCAAGTTTCAGGTGTTTTTGGAGAATGGGAATTAGTATTTAGGTGCTGACCCCAAGATGGGAATTAAAATTTAGGTATCAATCCCAAAAAGGAGAGTCAAAATTTAGGTATCGACCTCAAAGGGAGGGAATTAGAATTTAGGTACTGACCCCGAGATGGGAATTGAAATTTAGGTATCAATCCCAAAAAGAGAATCAGAATTTAGGTACCGACCTCAAAGGGAGGGAATCAGAATTTAGGTACTGACCTCGAGATGGGAATTGAAATTTAGGTATCAATCCTAAAAAGAGTGTCGATATTTAGGTACCAAACTCAAAGGAATAGGTACTGACCCCGAGATGGGAATTGAAATTTAAGTATCTATCCCGAAAAAAGAATCAGATGCCTTACTCCATTTAAGGTGGTCTCATACCGATCTCAAAAGATGAGAATAGGATGCCTTACTCCATTTAAGGTGGTCTCATACCTATCTCAAAGATTTAGGTAGAGAATCAGATGCCTTACTCCATTTAAGGTGGTCTTGGAACCAATCTAGAAAGATTTGGGATGAGAATCAGATGCCTTACTCCATTTACGGTGGTCTTAGAACCGATCTCAAAAGATTTGGAATGAGAATCGAATGCCTTAATCCATTTAAGGTTATCTTAGAACCTATCTTAAAAGATTTGGGATGAAAATTGGATGCCTTACTCCATTTAAATTGATGTTAGAACTGATCTTGAAAGATTTGGGATTAGAATCAGATGCCTTACTCAATTTAAGGTCATCTTAGAACCAATGGCAAAAGATTTGAGATAAGACTCAGATGCCTTACTCCATTTAAGGTGGTCTTAGAACCGATCTCAAAAGATGATAATAGGATGCCATCATTTAAGGTGGTCTCATACCTATCTTGAAGATTGGAATCAGAATTTAGGTACTGATTCTGAAATGGAAGAAGAATTTGTGGTGCTAAATTTATAGATATGTGTCACATGATAAGGTTAACATTAATGAGGAAGATATGTGGGATTTTGTGAGATTTTGTGCAGAATGTAAAATTCTATGGGGATGTGAAGAGAATTAGTGCAGTCAAGGACAGTAGTGTTGCGCAAGTGAAGAGTAAGAGACCTCGAAACCAAGAGAAACAAACTTAAAAAAATTTATTTTAATTTTTTGTTGTTTTTTATCACATTTAATTATCAAAATATATTTTCAATATTAAATTTTTGTTGGTTGATTTTTCAAAAAAAAAATATTTTATTTGAATTTTATTATTATCAAGTTTTTATTGTTTTGTTCCTCGTTCATTGTAGTTCGGAACCAATGTTGGTTCTGTGGCTCTTTATTCATCGCAAAAAAGGGCAATTGAAATAATAGATTAAATTCTGAAAGAGATTTCATTAGTCTGCTTCAACAGGTTTTACAGATTGAATATAGGCCGAAGCTTCAAAAAGGTACAATATGCTGAACGCATCAAAAGTACTTTTAAAAATATGTTCATGCTGGGTACATATCATAAGCTGAGCATATCTGATACATAAATAATCATATCTGCAGTGCCAAAACACAGTATAAAAAGGTATCCCTTGACTGTCCATCATCCGTGGGGTGAGCTCCCGATCGAGCTGACCTACTAAGCCACGCTCCAGGACAAGAGTTCCTTCTGCATGTACTTAGAGGTGCATCCTTCTCATAGCTCATAAGGTTGTAGCTCTTCTAACTCTGGATTTGGACAGAATCCATATGACATTTTTCTACTATCCATCCTTCTGAAAGTTACAGACACCCTGTGGTGTCGCACCCCTGCAATGCAGTGCTCGACGATGTCTGCTCCATTTCCTTAAAGAATTAGTATTGAACCTACTGGTAACAGAATCTCCACAGATCCTCTAAACTCACCGGTTCCAATGGCATCTATTTCCTTCCCGAAAAAAAAATTGCTTTTCCTCATGAAGGAGACCGTGCAAAAAGGTCTCACAAAATCATGATGGTCTATATGCGGGGGAATGCAATCACCTTCATTGTAGATATTGATGAAACAGATGTTGGGAACACAATCGGGTGGAAGTATGCTCCATCGAACCATCCTCTTGATCATCCACTTTATCATAGAAGATAACAGATCCACCTCACAATGTCTCAAAATCCCAAGGGGAATTCCTTGTCTGTCATTGGTAAAATTATAATAGGAACCACATTGTATGGTAATTCTTCCTTTTCCACACATCCATTTTCATGGTTCAGAATAGGTCTTTTTCATCAGAAGACCCGCTCGACCCCTGTCTCTTTGGTCAAATATGCAGTCGAGAATGCTACCTTCTTTTTTTTCAGAGAAGACTCTAGTGTACAGCTCCAAGCCTTCTAGTATATTGACAAAACTTCCTTGAACTTCTTCATAAAATTCAAATTCCCTTTTCTTTACTTTACTCATTTTATATAATTCTTCCATGAAAACCATTGGTGGCTATTGAGGACTCTCCCTCATTTCAATATTAGCAAGAATCCATGCTGCTGTTGTCTCTGTATCCGGCAGGAAGTATGATTCCCCAATTGAGTGGTTGGTGATCTGAAAATTGTCATCGGTAGACGTGTACTCCTTCAGAGTGCTGTAATGCTCTAGGTGGAGGACATTGCAGTCTAAGCATTCCACAAATGGCTCTGAAGTAGGAATCCGTGTGGGAATTTCTGCGTTGCACATTGAGCAACCCGCACAAAGATCATCTGAAACCTTTGGTATCATTGGCTCTGTAGTGAACTCAGACTCATGCTCTGTGGTTGGCAAGCTGGAGGAAGTCTCTCTCATGCATGGATCGTAGATTTTCCCCTCATGAATAAGGGTAAGCAAGTTTTCTGCCTCCTTATGGCGTCTTCTTTCTTCATGCAGGAAAGCTCTATGTTTTTGGCGATTGGAATTTCTTTGTTGCATCCTTCGTAATGGTGGATCAAGCAGTCTCTTGTCATCAGAAGTGACTAGGCCTCTGGTTGGTGCAGTTATCATAGATGACAGGCAACTAGTCCCCTCCATCGGATCTTGCTGCACTATCACTTTCTTCCCCTTCAGTGAGGAATCCTCCTTGGTGCTAATCTTTAACAGTGATGTTAGCCCTTTCTTTACTTGACCACTGACCACGTCCATCAGGGGACCCTCATAGTTTAAATTGAGTTGACCAAAGTCCATGTCAAAGTCTATGATGCCACCCTGCGGTGCTCTTTCCTCATTATGTGCGAGATTCCAGCCATCTATGAAAGAAAAAATTAGCTCCTGTCCTGACATTTTTTCTGCAGACAACAGGAAAAACATCAGTGAGCTGAAATTTAGTAGGAATAAAATTAAAACAAAAGTGCTTATTAGAGATAATTTTAGTTTATATTGGTGAGAAAATCATTTATTTATGTATATATTTTGTTTAATTTACTAAAATATCAGACTTAAAAGTAGAAAAAAGAGAATTGAAGTATAACTTCAAAAGTTCTCACTTTATTGAGGTTAATTTTATTATAAAATTATGGACCTAGTCACAAAAGTTTGACCAAATAGATGACCCCAGAACAATGAAAATTTCAAGATTTCAATCCAAGCAATGTAAAGTTGCATAGTATGTCTTCAAGTATCGTCAGCTGATCAAAAACATAGGCCTCTCACCTTGAAAATCCCTTATTTGGTAGGCTCCTTCTGCGTAGACCTTTTCTATGACAAATGGTCCCTCCCAAGTTGGCTCAAAATTTTCACCTATCTTGCGGCGTACAAGAATAGGTATTTTGAGAACAAGTAAGAGTTCAACAACTTTGAATTTTCATGGGAGGACCAATTTATCATGAATGTTATTGTTCTTCTAGCCACTTTCCCTCGAGTCCTTCCAATTCTTCATGTCTGAGTTCTGCACTTTCTTCTGTTGTAAGTTAATTAGCGACAATAACTCTGAGAAATGGCATATGGACTTCTAACGGTTGTGCAGCCTCGGACCCGTACATGAGTGCATAGGGTGTACATTGAGTAAGAGTCCTGCACGTTGTCCGGTAGGCCCACAAGGCTTTTAATAGTTTGTTATACCAATATCTTTTATTTTCGTCCAACATCTTCTTCAAAATCTGTACCAATGTCTTGTTGAAGGCCTCAGCTAGGTCGTTTGCCCTAGGATAGTATATTGTAGAGTATCTCCAATCTATCACGTGTCGTTTGACGAAATTAATGATCTTGGTGTTTTTGAAGGTTGTCCCATTGTCAGAGATTATTCTGCGCGGAACTCTGAAATGCTAGACAACTTGGCTTTTGAAGAATTGAAGGACGTGTTGTGCTGTAACCTTTCGTAATGGCACTGCCTATGCCCATTTGGAAAAGTAATCTGTAGCAGCAAGAATAAATTTGTGTCCTCTGAAAGATGAAGGGTCTATCAGACTTATTATGTCTGTGCCCCAACACTCGAATGGCCACAAGGCGAAGGTTAGGTACAGAACATTTGGAGGATTGTGCAAGACCACCCCATGCACTTGGCACAGGTGACATCTTCTGGTTATATCCATGCAATCAGACATCATCTGAGTCTCTTGATCTTCATTTTCATCTTTGGCCCTGACTGGTGAGCGCCACACAATCTGACATGTACTTCATTGACAATATTCTATGCTTCGACTTTGCTTAAACATTGTAGCCACATTAGATCTAATGATCTTCTGTGGAGGATATCTCCCACTAGAGCATATGACAAAGCCTATCTTGTGATATGATGTGCTGCTGACTTGTCCTCTGGCAGCTTTCTACTCTGTAAATATTTATTAATGGCTTACAACAATCTTCATTGATATCAGCAACCACAATCAATGTTTCTTCTTTTTTTCCGAGCTTGTGTAGAATTTCAAATTCGATTCGAGATAAAACCTATCTTTCTTGTATTGTGATGTCAATGGAATCCTTCGGGGGACATGTTAATTCTTTTGCAAGTTTTACTAGAGCGTCAGCATGAGCATTATCTCCCCAAGGAATCCAGTAGAATGTTACATTGGGAATCTGTTCCAGCAGCTTCATTGCATATTGATGATATTCTGCTAACCTTGGTTTCAAAATCCTGTATTGTTTTTCGACTTGTTGGATGACAAGCTGAGAATCGCCATTGATGGCAATATCTATTATATCCATCGAGATTGTCATTTCCAACTCGATAATTAAGGCTTCATATTCTGCTTAGTTTTTGGTACATGACTCTATCAGGTGATAGGAGAATCTCAACATACCCTTATTTGGCGTGATGAAGATCAAATCAATTCCTGCTTTGCCTGGTATAACTGTTCCTGATCCTTTATCTTTTTTGGTTGACTAAGCTCCATCGAAGTACATATCCCAGCATTGTTCACTGGAGAATTCCATTTGTAGTATATGTTCTTCTTGTAATTTGTCATTAAGAGGGGACCTAGCTAGCAGTGGGTGTGCAGCGAGAAAATCTACTAAAATCTGTCCCTTAATAGCATGGAGGGGAACAAAAGTTATATCAAATTGCAAAAAAATCATCGACCATCTTGCTAGACGTCTAGAGAGTGTTGATCGGGTCATCAAATTTTGCAATGCATTAACTTTCGAGAATTGGGTAATCTTATGAGAAAGCATGTAATGTCTGAGCTTTTGGGTGGCAAAAATCAAAGCTAGACAATGCTTCTCAAATGGTGGATACCTTATTTTCATTGGTGTTAGGAGGCAACTTAAGTAGAGTGTGTTTTCTTTACCCTCATCATTGCTTTGGGCTAACAGGTCTCCGAGGGAGTCATCTAAGGTCGCAGTATAAATTATCAAAGGTTTTCCCATGATAGGGGTTGCCAAAACAGGATGTGTCATTAAATATTTTTTAATGCCCCCACTAGCATATCTGTTCCCAAACAAATTTGAATTTTTTTTTAATTAATGCCGAGAAGGCCTGACACCTACTTAAGAGATTAGAAATAAAACGTCTCAGATATGCCAACTTCCCTTAGAAGGAATGCAGTTGTTTCAAGGTTTTGGGTGGAGGCATTCACAAGATAGCTTTAATCTTATCCGGGTCGATCTCGATTCACCGATAACGGACAACAAATCCTAGAAATTTCCTAGAGGTAACGCCGAAGGTGCACTTTAAGAGATTCATCTTAAAGTCATATTATCATAATCGTTCAAACACGATCTTAAAATCATACAAATGATCTATTTTTTGTTTACTTTTGATGACCAAATCATCCACTTTGCATTCCACTTGGTTGTGAATGAGATCATCAAAAATCTTTGTCATAGCTCGTTGGTATGTCACTCCAGCATTCTTTAATCCAAACGGCATCACTGTGTATCAAAAAATCCTGATAGGTATTTTGAAGGCTGTAAGTGCTACATCTTCTGGAGCCTTCTTGATTTGGTTGTACCCAAACGATCCATCCATGAAATAGAAAATTTCATGTGTCGAAGTGATATCCACGATCATTTCAGGTATTGGAAATGGAAATTCATCTTTTGGGCATGCTTTATTAAAATCCCTAAAGTTGACACATACATGGATTTTTCCATTTTTCTTCTTAACTGGAGCAATGTTGGCTAACCATATGCGGTATTTCTCTTCTCGCATAAAGTTAGCATCTATTAATTTCTTCACCTCAGCAATGACTTGCTCCTCTATTTTGAGGCGCATTCTTCTTGAAGCTTATTTCACTGTCCACCCCGAGTTTATGAACTGCAAACTTTGGGGAAAATCATGGCATTTCATCATAACTCCATGTGAAGCAATCTTTGAACTCTATTAACAGTTTGATCAACTCTAAAGATTATTTCATCATAGAGTAGAGAACTTATAAATATAAGTCAAGGCTGCTCTTCCATCCCGAGGTTAATTTCCTTCAATTCATCAACAATTGATATAATTTCCTCCTCAAATTTTGGCTGGGCATCTTCTATTAGCTGATCAGTAGAATCATTCTCCATATCGAGGCAATCCTCTTCCAATTTACTAGTAACAATCATGCTAAATTTTAAATCATTGACTGGTTCAACTTTACCAAATCAGAGACCCTCTTTTGAGTTAGGAGTTCGACTTTTAACATTCCATAATTTTTTAAAAAGTTGTAATTTATCTTTTGGCAAATAATTAACTTTTTTACATAAGGCAAAAAGTAACCAAAAGGTAAGTCCATTAATTCATTAGGATCCTCATCCAAATTTACATGATTTTCAAGATTAGTAGAAGTAGAAGTACGATAAAAGTTGATCAACTTTGAACCAACGCTATGGACTTCCTTAACCTCTAAACTCTCAACCTTTTAAGGGAGAATCAGAGTAAGGGTCAGGCATTCACATAGTGGTTTATCAAATCATACATTGTCTTATGTTTTCTTTTCTCCACATCTTCTAAGGATACATTGTACTGAGGTTTCTTCAGTTTTGTCATTATTATTTCATCTTCAGAACTCTCTTCATCATCAATGTTGATGGTCTGCCTAGCCCGTTCAAAAATAAAGTTGGCTCTACCTCGTCCACATCCCCGGCCTCAACCTCAGGTGCGCGAACTAAAAGAGCCCCCACCAACTTGTTGCAAAAGAGTGGACGGAGATCTCTGAAGTGGAGCTGAATGGCTTCCTCTTTTTTATTATTCTGAATCTTTACTTTTATTTATCACAATTTCAAGGAAGAAGACAGTCTTCTTTGGAGGCCCATAGTAGGCGTTATCTTCATAAATGCCACTTCGTGAACCAAAAATGGTTGTAAATCTCCCTTGATGCAATATTTTTGTCCTTCTTTCTAGTACTTAATGCGTTGGTGTAGAGACAACAAAACCATGTTGTGTTCGTCAATCCATGATCGACCTAGTAGAGCATTAAAAGAGGTCTCGGTGTCGGTGATATGAAATTTAGCAATTATTACTAGTTCTCTAAATTTGTATAAGTAATGTAATTGATCCAAGGGCTCTCTCTCCCTTTTGGTTGAATCCTCTTAGCATCATTTTATCGATAGTAAGATCCTGAGCTTCAATGTTCAAAGAGGCCAATGTCCATAAACTCATCAACTTGAGGGATGCTCCAGGATCTACCAAAACTCTGGACAACACAAATCTACTGATGTTAATGAAGATATAGAGTGGACAATTATGGTTGGCGATATTGAGCAACGAATCTTCATCTGTGAAGGTTATCAAAGACTGCTCTTTCAACAAACAAACTTCATCTGAGGATGTGCTGGCCAACAGGGCTAAGCAAATCTCTTGGTCAAGCAAAGCTATAACCAAAGACTCTCTCGTCTCCTTTGATAGGATTAGAGCATTATTAATGCTTAATTTGGCCGGTAACTTCCAAAGATGAGCTAGCACGTTGTAATCCACTTTGTATGATCCTCTAATTTTCTCTTGGTTATGTGGTTCTTCTACTGGTGGAGGTGGAGGTAGCTCTTCTCGAGTTATTAATTGCTTTCCTTTATGTGTCGGAGCTATTCTCAAGGGTAATACTCTCTCACTCCTTAGGTTCATTTTAGCAATATATTCTTCTTGAGATGTTGTAGGCAAATCTTCCGTTGTTTCTTCTTTGTCAGAAAGATCTAAGTCGATGGTAAATGGTGCACCGTGGCACTTGAGGAGTGGTTCCTCAGTCCTGGCACTGTCGTGATTGTTATTGTCGATGTCTTCTTCAGTCTTGTTAACGAGTCCATCGAACTCAAGTATGATTTGAGGATTATTTTGGGAATCAAGATCAAAGTTAGATTGGACATAATTGATTACATTATCACTAGAAACAGTTAAAATGTAGCTGAAATAATAATAATTATATTCATAAGGCCCCAGAGGGGCGAAAAGATAATTATTCAAGGTCAGGGGTTCAAGGATTTTCTTCCCTGAGTCAGAGACAACTAATCTAGTAGAGGCAGCCTATATTTTACCCCCTGAGTTATCAGTCTTCGTGGTGGTATTCTTCTTTTTGTTCTTTGACGGTGATGGATCTTCTAGTAAAATCTTCATCTCGGGCTTGAGAGGCTGAAGACACTGAACGGAGGCTTATGCTGTTGCATTTTGAATTTGGTTCAATCTTTATTGGACAATTTGCTCCAGGATGTACTCCATCCATCTTTACCAGCATAAGGGTTAATTCAAAAGACAGGCTCAGTCGAAATCATTTTTATAGAACATTTTTCAGGTTCTTTTAAATATTCTTTCGGGATTATTATATTCCCTTATTTTAGGTTCTTCTCGAGCCAGTCTTTAAAGATGAAACAATCCTCTATAGTGTGTCCAAGCATCCTGTGATACAGGAAATAATTAGGCTGATCCTTTTTGTCAACCTCCTTGGGTTTCTTAAAATTTGGTAAAATGAACTCAGGCTTCTGAACTTTTTGGGAACCGCTTCATCTTTGAAAGAATACACTATTTTCCTTCGTTCCACCAAGGACATACCCTTCCTATTCTCTGTTCGGTGTGATCACCCTTGTTGTGGTTACTGGCTAAACTAGTCATATTGTTGTGTCTGTTGTTGAGCTTGCTGCGATAATTACTGACAAAAATTTTTCGCATGTATCTTCAATTGTTGTTTTCCTTCATCGACCGTTGCCACTGTTTTGGACTTTTTTTAAAATACTCTGTTCATCCTGGACTTCTCAGCCTTCTCATGAGAATCCATATGTTTGACTTCTTCTTGAAGATTGCTAGCTTTGCTGAGTAGCTTCTCGAAGGATTTAATGGTGAGTCCCTTAAGAATGAAAGCTACTAGCCCATAAATGCTTTTAAGTAGGATCTTAATCGCATGATGTTCATGCTAAAATTTCTCCACCTCAAAATAAAGTCCACTAAAGCCTCGTTGAGCTTATGCTTCTCTACTATGATATCTCCAATAGACACATGATGCTGCGCTCCAATAAATCATTTCACAAACAATTGTTCTAGCTCGGTGAACGACTTGATTGAACCATTGGGTAGTTTGGCATACCAATCAATAGCGATTCTTGACAGGTTGCTGATGAACTGTCAAATGAGCAACGCTTTATTACCTCCAGTATTACCACAACTGGCTCGAAAATGCGCTATTTGCTGCCTGGGATTTTTAGTCCTATCAAATATCTTAAAGTTTTGTGACACAAAACCCTAATTTACCTTATGGTAGGATACGACATCGAACTCTTCTGGGTAAGGTCTACCCTTCAAAATCAATGCACCACCCTTAGATTGGGTTAAGGCCTCTCGAACTTGCTCAACCATTTGCTTAAATTCCTTTTCATGCATGGTGCTTGATGGAGAATCCTTCTTTTGTTGCTCATCTCTGTTTACTGACGCAACTTCTCTCCTTTCATCTATAATATGTATAATCTCCAGTTCATTGACTTCTGGGGAGGCTAACTATGTTGGTTAAGACTATCCATGAACTGTGGTCATGGCTATCATGGCAGCGGCCATATCTTCCATTCTTTTCTCCATTTGGCTGATTTGCTCATCCCTTAGGAAAACAACCATACGCAGCTCATCTATGGCATTCTCTTTGACGAGAGGTTGAGCGTCGCACACAGATGCAACGACTCTGGTCTCGATGAAATGAATATCCATGAAATCTTCCTCATGGTAATTATTGAAGTCAAAATCTTCATCATCATCATCAATGGAAACACCATGTTCTTGGGCCAACTCAAAAATCTCAATCCTGAGCTTTTCAAACTTTTCTTCATTTATTGATTATTGTAGCATCTTAAGATCTAGAGGACTTTGTTGGACATCCTCCACTTGCTCCTCCATCTCGCTAGCAATTACTGTGACAATGTCAGATACTTTGGACCCTTGCTTCATTTCATGATTCTGCCCTGCGGGCATACTAGACCATATCGGTACGGTGACCTTAGGTACCCACACCTTTTTCTTTAACGGTGATGTCTTGAGACGTAGTGGCTCAGCAGAAACATCGGCTTGTCGAAGAGAAGTATGCTCCCCATGGTGCAGACCAAATACAATTCTGGGTGATCTCATCATCTTTTCCTTTGGAACTTTAAGAACATCCTTGTCACTAGTAATTGGTAGAATTCTTGGACCCAGACGTGACTTAACTGGTCGACAGCCTGTGTGTCTAGTGATAGTAGAATCGGTAACAATGATGGTGGTATCAACTCTGTTTCCCAATAGGAAACAGATGGGAATGCAAGCAGGCAAAGTTTCAGTTGATATTTGAGATTGTCTGGCCGATCTAATGTCCCTTAGAATTTTTTTTCTTCATGTGAGTGGATACCGCACTTTCCTTTTGTTCAAGCAACCTGCCAACTGAACAACCTTCTTTAGCAACCAGTCTTTAGCAAACTCCACTGACTCGGGTGATATGAGTAGGCTTCTTCCTCTCCCCACCATGTCCATGAGGTGACGGTAAATTAGTGACAATCTTCTAGATACTTTCATACCCATTAGTATGTGTTAAGGGATGGAACCTATTCCCTTGCATAAGTGGATAGGTCTACAGTAATCTTGACTCCTCCTAGTGAGGAACTTCATCAACAGGTACTTCCTTAGAAATCTGGGCTTTAGTAACCTTCCAAACCTTCCTGCTGCAGTTTCTCCTTTAGGTTCGAGTTAATAGTGCAGTCCTCAAACTCGATCCAATTTCAAATACTGACGGCAGGAAAATCAGTCCATCAGTTGGGGCTTCAACAATCATAACTTCTTTTCCCTTAGCAGAAACGGGAACAACAAGCTTGGTAGGTGTCGTGATGGCAATAGTCTTGACCTTCTTTTAAGAAGGGAAATCCTGAAGGTAGTTCAGGTTAAACTCAGTAGACAGTTCCTGATCCTCGAGAGCTGCGAATTTCATCGCGACGAATGTGGC
Source organism: Phalaenopsis hybrid cultivar (assembly GCA_002079205.1). Classification (NCBI taxonomy): domain Eukaryota; kingdom Viridiplantae; phylum Streptophyta; class Magnoliopsida; order Asparagales; family Orchidaceae; genus Phalaenopsis; species Phalaenopsis hybrid cultivar. Next base: position 55,268 of record JXCR01144869.1, on the reverse strand, counting down.
TTTCCCGAGAATGACCTCGAGATCTTTAAATTTTGCTCCAAACTTGATGGTGGAGTGAAATTATGGGCACTACGACTCATCGGCAGGTTGCAGGAAAAAAGTGAGCATTTTGAACGCAATTGCAGCGGCTTCAAAAAAGAATGCTCTAGGGTTAGTTATTTGGCCAATACCTCGTAATCTTAGTGCGAGCACTAAAAACTAATAGAAGTTGATCTGTAGACCGGGTAAGTCTTTATTTAATTTGTGAATATTTTAAGATTTTAGTAAAAATAGTTTAAAAATAGAAAAGTTTAATTAATATAAGGAAAAAAAAGAGCGAGCGCAGCACGACACAATCTGATTTAATTTGTAAAATAACAAATCAAACCCTAAAGGGAAAAAGTGAAGTTCAGGACCCAGTGTGGGACCAACTTTACAACACACAATGCCCAGCTGGAACTAGTCCACCAACACACCTATTGGGGGTCTGACCCCTTAATGGCATCCTGAACCTCCCCGTTCAAAAGTGATTGAACAAACGGTCCTGAAGTCCAAAAGAGTTGACTATATTCACCCAAGAAAGAAATGCTTGAAGCATGGCAATGGAAGAAGGGTAATTTAGTCAAAGAGGGACATGGACACATTACCGATGTACGAAAATAATATTTTTCTAATTTAAATAGGGAGAAAAGCTCATTCCTAGTGGAGTCGTCAGAAGCTGTTGACACTTAAAAGTTGAGGAGTTGCCCGATGGAAGCTGTCATTAGCCGGAATCAAAATTTAATTTACGTATATACATATAGTTTTAGAAAAATATTAAATCAAACTGATCACATATCTTTCATATTTTAAATGAAAGAGCACTATAACTCAAGACTTGTATCTATCCAGAAAGATAAACACAAAACCTAAGGGTGAGGCTCAATCAAATAAACTGAGAAATATATGACATTTGTTTGGTCTGCAAAACCATTTTATTTGTAAGTCGACAAGTTCCTCTATTTAATATAAATAAGTAAATAAGGTTTATATTAAGTTGGGTTTGTAAAAGCTTCTTATAATGGCAAGCCCCTATAGTTAATTACATCTTAAATGACCGAAGTCACTCAAGAAAACTCCCGATAAAAATCAGGAAATATTATCTACAAGGAGTTAAAAAAGATAGAACTTTTTCAACAAGATCGGACAAAGAGGTGTGAAAGGGGAATGACTCAAGTTTGGAACATTTATCGTAGAATCCAAAGGAGGAAGAATTAAAGGATGTCATAGATCTGGGGGAGAACCTCGCTGACTTCTCAGTCTATCCTTTTATTCGGCTTCAGTTTTGAGGAGAAATTATTTAAATGTTTCATCCTACCAATTTTATTTATTTAGAGCTTACACTCATATGAAAAGAACATACAAATAGCTTGGAAGATATGAGGATTTAGGTTGTGACGAATGATAATCTCGAAATTCTAAAACGAGTTTGGGCTTATATTGCCAACATGATTATACAAAGACCTAAAGATGAGATGAGGATTTATGTTGCAAAAATAAACTACCTCGAAGTCCTATGGCTTGGTTTTTTTTTTAAATCTAAAGAATAGTTTAGCTGATGTAGACATGTTTTGCTGTTGAAGATGGTCGTGCTGCCCACAATGCTAGCTCCAAGCTCCTCATCGTAGCAAGTTTAAGTTTTCTAATGTGTCAAGTCATAATGTCAAATCAAATGTCCCTAAGGTCATGGTTATTTAAATATTATGAGGCATAATAAAGTTGATTAGAATGAGACTGGTTAGGATCAGACGAATCCCTCATCCCGGTACCACTATTTTCTTTCAGATTCACTTATTCCAAATGAATTTACTAAACTCAACTTAATGAATTTCGTACTTTCATTTAGATCGTGAGAAATCTCATTAGCAACCGTAGGTTACCTCCTCTGAGGGATTCTCGATCATCCGATAAAGACGTCTTAATTTAGTTGCTATTGTTATATTATGATGTTTGTGATTAAATTTTAAGTTATCTTATTTTTTGAATGTTGTGGCGGTGAATTTTATCTTCATTGATTTTTGTTTTGGTTTTGGTTTTATGGCTATCCTAGCAGTTTTGGTTTTCATGCAGGGTGGTATTGTTGTTTAACATGCAAGTTTGAAAATAAGAAGTACATAAAGGTAAATGCATCAATTTCAAAGCGTACATGTCGATTCTTCTCATTCTTCCACCTGAAAGGTTATTACTTGCAAGATGTGTATATAATTTTGCAGGGAATTTAAATTTCAGGAGTAGATGAAGGTTTAGCTACCAAACCCCAAGTTATGATTTTATTGAATATTGGAAGATCTTAGTGGATGATTTTAGGACAAAATATGGCAAGTCCAATTTGCCCTTCAAAATGTCCAATAGATTTTGAAATGCTCGAAGCATGACCCTAGATCACTTTGAAGATCTCTTGAAATATTCTGAGTTCATTTTGAAATTAGTATATGGTTCCATGAATCATTCGAAGTCGAAGTATGACTACTGCGTTGCTCAGTTAAACTTGACAATTTAATTATGCCGAGGATAGGATACTCGATTAATCAATTGATGTTTCATTTCAGAGTTATGTGAGTAGGTGCCCATAAAGCAATTTTAGGTCATTTAAATATTGTGGTTCCCTTAATTAAAGTCAGACTTGTAGTGTTTAAAAGATGTTAATCACCAATCATGTTATCTTTTAAATTTGATCAATTGAGTTTAGGTATCAAACCTAGGTCACTACCAAGCCCATAACAATCATAATGGGGGGATTGGGAATGGTTATAAATTTTAGTTTAAATGTTATTTATTCTTATTGAAAGATCATATCATCATCAATTTTAGGCTTAAGATAAGTAAATTACCATCTCCCTAGCTTAAGCCCATCACTTCAGAATCGTTTGATCAAAGTTGACTTCCAAGTCATGAAGATTAGGGAAACAATGATTTTGTTGATATTGTGAAAAGGTAGTAAGTGAGTTTCTATCTTTTAATCCCATTGTATTTCAATCATCCAAACTTATTTATTAAGATCAAAATTACTCATTTTCCCTTTCATTAATCCTAAAATTTGATTAAGAACCAAAATCTAAAATGACTATTTTGTCCTTGGGATACTTTACCTCATAACTCATTAAACACAACTCAAATGTCTTGAGCTTTCAAAGTGTCATATCCATGAGATAATTACAATATTAGAGGAGAATATGTGGGCCTCTTAAGATTTTATTTAATTTTCAGAAAATGGGATTTTTAGAAATTGATTTATTTAACTTTCCAAAATAAAGTTTTTATCTATAAGAAAATTATTAAAGGTTTCCTTAGGTTAGAGTGACACTTAGACAAAATTTCATGAATTTTTAAATTAGATTTTTTTTATTATTATTTAATTATTAACAAGTTTCAATGATTTAATTAAATATAAAATAATGTTTTAATTACCAAAATTATTTTGATGTCTTTATGAGTCTTCTCTGAGTTCAAAAAACTCGAAAAATGAAACTTTGTATTTTTATGATCATTAATTTATTTATTATAATTATTTTAATGTGAAAATAAGGAAAATTCACTTTTAAGCTTTTAAAATTTATTTTTTTAACTTAAGAAAATTAGGAAAAATATTTTAATGAGTCTCAAGTGATCAAAGAATAATTAAGCACATTTTAAATATTTTGATATTTTTGAGATTTTTAATTATTTTTAGTTATTTTTAAATTCAAAATAAGGCCCAAAAATTAAGTATTTTCTAAAAAATAAATTTTTTTCTTAAGTGCATCTGAACATAATGAACTCAGAAAACCACTTTTCATAATTTTTCTAAGTTTATTTGTTTTAATATAAATATTTTTTGTACAAAAATATAAGGTTTTTCTAGAAAATCAACTTTAGTGCTTACACTTAACCAAATAAATTTCAAATTTTTACAGTGGATAAACATGATTTTTATGAAAATGTGTTTGATTTTGTCAATTTTTGGTTAGTATTAAATTTATATAAATTAACACAAGGTATTTACATTTAATTAAAAATAGAATTTACATGACAATTCTAGACATCCTGATATTTTTCATAGACTTCTCTGACCACAGGAAACCTACTAAAATTATCTTCATAATTTTTCAAATGATATTTTGATTCATATAATTAAAATGAGCCAAAATGGCCATCCAAGCTTNTTTCGTAGACTTCTCTGACCACAAGAAACCTACTAAAATTATCCTCATAATTTTTCAAAGGATATTTTGATTCATATAATTAAAATGAGCCAAAATGGCCATCCTAGCTGGAAAATTAGGGCTAGGAAGCCTAGAGATGTCCTCTGACCTTGGAAAAATCAGAGAACATCCACTCTATCATAAGGAATAAACCCTAAAAATTTAATCTATGGTGAACAATGCTTGATCATGATGAATCAAAATACTCCAGAGAGTATTTAATTCCTTAAAAATTAGGGAGTAAGAAAATAAATTTTTTAGTCCACATTATTCTCCTCTGTTAACTGAGCAAGAGTGTGCTTTTCTTTTATTTTTTTAATTTTTCTATGCAAAGATATAAATTTTCAAAGATCAGGAATAAAAATAAATAAATAATTCCTCTATTTATCTACTTATCCATTCGACACCACCTCAACCTCGTCCGCTTCGAAGTCTTCACACGGCGCTCCATCATTTGACGCTGTCAGCCATGTAGTCACCTCATCAGCCCACCTTTTCGCTATATCCACTCATTCAACTTAATCTCATCAATCTATTGAATAAACACGGGATTAGATGGCTCTTAGTCATAGTCTCCAAATGACATAACCCGTTAATCATTTAACTTAAAACCTTAAGATCTCAAGCTAGACTCAACCAAATCACATGGGGTTTGTTTCCAAAACTTCATCTACACAAGACAAACCTATCTACATGGTTAATCAAGTATGAAATCAAGCCATTACACATGAAAAGTTAAAATACGGTCAGGTTAGGGTTAGAGTTCAATACCTTTGTCTAAGAGGGGAGGCCTCAATCAGATGGTTGTGGTAGTTTTAATCGGGTCTAACGATCCTCCAGATGAAGTCTCAGCCTCTGGTGAATCTTCTAGATATGATTTTGATCAAACTCGATTTCATGTGTTGGTCTAGAGCAATCCTAGAGGTTGTTTTAGAAGGGGGTTTTATGGGGAATCAACTCCTCTCAATTTGGGGATGGTATGTGCACAATTAATTGGAGTTTGGTTCACTGTGGAGCGATGGAAGGATGTATCTTGGTTTCAGCCTGATTTTGAGCTTAAAATTGAACTCTCATAGGGGGAACCGGAGGGGGAAGATGGTTTGATCGAGCTTAGAGATGCTTGGAGAGTCTCTGGTGAGATTTTGGCAGAGTTTCCCCAAGAATTTTAAACACCTCTCCTTTGGCCATGGAGGGACTTAGGGTGGAGCTCAGAGCCAATTGATGGGTGCAAAGAGCTGCTTTGGTGGAGGGCTGAGGAGCTCTAAAGAGCAATTAGGATAAGTTGGGATAAGTTGGCCTCTAGGGTTGAAATTGGGTTTGATTTAGGGGTGGTGGCTCACAATTTTTGCCTTCTCCGGTGAGTAGGGTGGCTAGGCAGAGTAGGGGAGGTGTTCAGGTGGTCAGGTGAGCCAGGGAGAGGGTTAAGTATGATTAACCCTTAATGGTAATTGATGATGGAGGAGATTTTTTGGTTAAGGCCCATAAATAGGATAATATCCCTTAAATTAGGGGGCCCTTGGTCCATAGCTCCCCTAGCTGGTTTAAGGTGGTTTAGCCTGGTCAATAGGGTGTGCTTAGTGGCTGTGGAGACCTTAATTTGGTGACTTTCGCATGGCTAAGTCAATTTTGGTGGAGGGAACCAAATTGGGTCTAAATGACTAGAAGTTGGGTTTGGGTTAGACTAGCCATGACATTGAGCTCAATTGATTGATCAATATTGTGTATGTGATTGTCACCAGAGGTTTGGATATGGTTTGAAGTAATTTTGAATTGGTTTGGAGGTTCAATTTGGAGGATTTTGGGCATTTGATCAATTTGGGGTTGTTGGGTTAGGCTTGGCTTTCGGTTGGGCTAAGCCCAAATTGATGGTTGAAAATGGTCTATAGGATTGTCATAAAGAATTTTCAACATAAATTGGGTGTCAATTTTAGGGTTAGGACATTCAATTTGGTGGAATTTGGGGACATAGTCAATTTGGGGCAAATTTGTGGATTTTGGATTTGGGTTAAAATTGAGTGCAATTGAAGCTTAACCAAGGTCAATTGAAGGTTTAATTTTATGTGTGGGATTGTTAGGAAGAATTTAGGATTCAAATTGGGGCAATTAAGTGGGTCATAGTGTTCAACTAGGTGACATTAAGTCAGAGGCAAAAATTGGGGGTTTTGATTTGGATCAAAACTGAGCTCAAAGAATGGGTCAATTAAGCTTGGATTTGTTTTGGATTGATCATATGAATATGAATTTGAGTTTAGAATTGAAATTGAGGAGAATTTGGAGAAATTGGGCCTTTAAAGGCAATTTGGGGGTTTTGGTCAAAATGGTCAAATTGATCAAATTGGTCTCAATGGAAGGGTACAAATTGGTTTTAGGGACATTTGAGTTGATTTTGGAGGTTTTGGGAAAGTTTGGGGTGCCAAGGGCATTTATGTAATTTTGTCAAATTTTGGGGGTATTTTGGTAATTTTGGCAAATTTGGAATGTTTTGTGCAATTTGGGTATTTTGAAATGGTTTGAAATGGTTTTTGAACAGGTTTGGGTATTTTGGATGAATTCAGAAATTTTGGTCAAGTTTAGGGTTTCAAGGGCATTTAGGTAATTTAAGTGGATTTAGGGGTAAAATGCTAAGTTGGATATTTTGGTAGAATTGAGGTGCCAACCACCTTATATGAGCCATGGACCAATGCAATCCCTATTTGATTCCTCTATGTACTAGTTTTAGTTAAACCCTAGCATAGGGCTAGTGGGTCTAGGAGACCATCTACATGAGTTTCCCAAAAGATCAAGAGATCAAAGTCGACAAATTTGGGTTTTAGGGTTATGAGTGGATATGGGTGATAGTGAGTGCAAGTTAGTGAACTAGCTCCATACCAACACCCAAGGTCAACCCTAAGGTCAAACAACCCTCTGGGAACTCTTCTTGAGCTCCCCTATAGTGGCCCCATCTACTAAGTGCTAGAGATTAGGACCAATATGTGGAACTTCAAGTAGAGCAAAGATGAGTTTATAGTTTCTAAGGGTGAGGGTTCCTCTTCTAATTTTCTAGGAATAGTCAACAGGAAAGTCGTATGGCTAGACCATAGGCTACTAAAGAGGGAAAACTAAACATCAACCAATAGTGAGGTCAGCAAAAAATCAGAAAAGCAAAAAAATTAAAAATTTTAAAAAATCTAAAAAAATTATAGAAATGGCAGACCAAAATAATCAAAATGCTGAAAATCATCAAGAATTTAGACTATTAAGAGATTATGCTAACCCTACGGTAGATGAACTTCATTGTAGTATTCAAAAACCTGTTGTAGTGGATAATTCATTTGAGCTTAAACCTGCTATTATCCAAATGGTATCAAATAATTAATTTGGGGGATCACCAACTGAAGATCCAAATTATATCTTGCCAATTTTTTAGAATTAGGTGCTACATTTAAATATGATAGTGTATCAGATGATGCCAGAAAACTTAAGTTATTTCCTTTCTCACAGAGGGATAAAGCTAAGATATGGTTGCATTCGTTAGCACCTGGATCTATCAGAACTTGGGGTGATTTAGCATAAAATTCCTTGCTAATTATTTTCCACCATAAAAAACTGCTAAGCTTAGAAAAGAAATTACATCTTTTAATCAGTTTGAAAGGGAATCAATTTATGAAGCATGGGGATGATTAAAGAACTCTTAAGAAAGTGTCCACATCATGCTATACCAAATTGGTTAATCACTCAAACTTTTTATAATGTACTAGATGGGTCACTTAGATATAGTATCGATGTCGCTACTGGTGGTTCATTGATGTCAAAACCATTTCATGATGCTAATGCTTTAATTGAAGAAATGGCTACCAATAATTTTCAATGGCCTTCTGAGAGGGTAAATCTTAAAAAAAGTAGCCAATATTCATGAATCTGATGCACTTACTATGTTAGCAAATTAAGTTGTTGCAATTTCAAGGAAGTTAGACCAATTCAGAATGAATTTTTCTAAACCAATTTCTATGATTGAAGAAAATTCTTTAGGCCAAATGGTAGATTCTCAAGCATCATTAGAGACTTTCAATGTCATAAATAACAAGCCAAATAACTCATATTCAAATTATTATAACCCAGGTTGGAAGAACCATCCTAAATTTAACTGGAATAATGCTTCAGGTAGTAATAATCAACAATGAGGTAGCAACCAAGTAAACTCATTGAAAAGCTAGAACAACTAAGGGAATAAAAATAATAGATTTACTTATCCTCCACGTTTCAACAATAATCCATAATTTAAGGAGAAGAATTTATCTACAGAAGAAGTAGTGTTACAAATGGGAAATTAGTTATAATTCAAGGAGCCACAATTAGAAATATTGAGAATCAACTTGGAGAAATAGTAAATTCATTAAGTAAGAGTTCTCAAGGAACGCATCCTAGTAATACTGAATTAAATCAAAAAGACTAGAATGAAGCGTAAGCAAAAGTCGTTCAACTTAGAAGTGGAAGAGAGTTGGAAGGTAGGGTTCAAAAGGAAACTAAAGTAGATAGAGAATAAATTAAAGAATCAAAAGATGACACTCCAAAAGATTCTGAAAGACTTATTTCTCTGCTGAAAAAATGATTTGGAAAAACCACCACCTCCATTTCCTCAGATGTTTCGTCAACAGAAGTTGGATAAGCAATTTTCAAAATGTCTGGAAATTTTTAGGCAGCTTATAATTAGTATTCCATTTACTGAAGCCTTAGAAAAAATGTCAAGCTATGTAAATTTTATGAAGGATATTCTCAATCAGAAAAGGAAGTGTGAAGATAATGAGACTGTCACACTTAGTGAGGAGTGCAGTGCTATAATTCATAAAAAGCTTCCTGAAAAGCTTAAAGATCTTGGTAGCTTCATAATTCCATGTGCAATAGGAGACAAATTTTATGGGAAAGCTTTATGTGATTTAAGTGCAAGCATTAACCTTATGCCATTGTCAATATTAAAAAGATTAAGATTAGGAGAAATAACCCCTACTACTGTAACTTTACAGTTAGCATATCGTTCAATAACGTACCCTAAAGGAATTATAGAAGATGTCCTAATGAAAGTAGATCAATTTATCTTTCTTGTTGATTTTATTGTGCTAGATATGGAGAAGGATAAAGAAAAACATATCATTTTTGGGAGACCTTTCCTAGCCACAGAAAGAGCAATGATAGATGCGCAGAAAGGGGAGCTAACTATGTGCGTCAATGATCAAATGGTTACTTTTTGCATTTCAAGATTAATGAAGTATCCTGCAAAAGGTAAATATGATGAATGCTATAGAATAAATGTTATAAGATGTTTGAGTGAATGCCATTTTAAAACAAATTATGAAAAAAATCAAGAATCAAAGATTTGGAACATGAGCAAGAAGAGGAATTAGATCAACTTGAAGATCTTTATAAGGAAAATTCAAACTATGTTTGAGAAAGTTTTGAAATTTTTGACACAACAAAAAATGATAAATCATTTTCTCCATCGATTGAAAAACCTCCAGAACTTGAGTTAAAGTTACTTCATGATCATTTAAAATATACCTTTTTAGGTGATTCCTCTACTTTACCAGTTATAATTTTTTCAAAATTAATGATGGAAGAAGAAGAAGAAAGATTGATGAAAGTTTTGAAAAATTTTAAGAAAGCCTTTGGATGGACAATAACTTATATTAAAGGAATCAGTCCTTCAATTTGTATGCATAGAATTCATATGGAAGAGAACTGCAAACCCAATGCTAATCCTCAAATGAAATTGAATCCTATTATGAAAGAAGTTGCTAAGAAAGAAAATCTAAAGTGGTTAGATGCTGGAATTATCTACCATATTTTAGATAGTGCATGGGTTAGTCCAATTCACTTCGTAGCTAAGAAAGGAGGAGTGATTGTGATTGTAAATGAACATAATGAGTTAATACCTACAAGATAAGTCATAGGGTGGTGAATATACATTGATTATAGAACATTAAATCTTGCTACTAGAGAAGATCATTTTCCATTACCCTTTCTAGATCAAATGTTGGATAGACTAGCTGTGCATTATACATTTATTTTCTGGATGGATATACTGGTTATCACCAAATTCAAATAACTCTTGAAGATCAAGAGAAAACAACATTTATCAGTCTGTGTGGTACATTTGCTCTAGAAGAATGCCCTTTGGTTTATATACTGCCCCTGCTACATTTCAAAGATGTATGATGGCTATTTTCTGTGATTTAATTGAAAAAGGGATTGAAGTCCTTATGGATGATTTTTCAGTATTTGGTTATGGATGATTTTTCAGTATTTGGAACTTGATTTGACTCATGTTTAGAACATTTATCAATAGTTCCTAAGCACTGTGAAGAAACAAATTTAGTCCTTAATTGGGAAAAAGCCAATTTATGGTGGCAAGAGGAATTGTATTAGGACATCAATTATTAGAAAATGGTATGAAAGTAGATCCTACTAAAATTCAAGTGATCATTAATTTAACTTATCCAACAAATATAAGGGAAATTAGGAGTTTTTAGGACATGCTGGCTTCTAGAGATGATATATTAATGACTTTTCAAAAATTGCTAAGCCTTTATGCCATTTGCTGGAGAAAGATGCAATTTTCTATTTTGATGAAGAGAGCTTAAAACCTTTTGAGTTATTAGAAAAAAATAGTCATTGCACCAATTATAGTTTCACCATATCGGAGAAAACCTTTTGAACTAATGTGTGATTCTAGTGATTATACAATAGGAGTTTTTTAGGACAAAGATATGATAAAATATTCAAAGTAATTTACTATGCTAGTAAAACTCTTAATGAAGCACAAATTAATTATACAACAACTAAAAAAGAGTTATCAGCAATAATATATGCCTTTGATAAATTTAGATCGTATTTAATTGGAAAATGATGTGTAGTGCATAAAGATCATTCTGCTAATAAGTACTTAATGAAAAGAAGGATGCAAAACCTAGATTGATACAATGAGTTCTTCTTTTGTAAGGGTTTGATTTTACAATAGTAGATCGGAAGAGAACTGAAAATCAAATTGCTGATCATTTTTCCAGACTTGAATTAGAAAAACCACTAAGTTTTAAAAATGAAATTAATGAACATTTTCCTTATGAAAAACTGTTCAACATTAATGAGTGGCGTGTTCCATGTTATGTAGAAATTATGAACTTTCTTGTTAGTGATATTATACCCTATGGAATGACATACCAATAAAAGAGGAAATTTATATTTGAAGCTAAGACTTATTTTTGGGATGACCCATTTTTGTATAAACAAGGGAAGGTCTTATTATTCAAAGATGTGTGCCTTTAGATGAAACTTATGAAATTATCCAATATTGACATAATCCTGATTTTAGGGGATATTTTGATGTTGATAAAACAACATACAAATTTTGACAATCCAGATTTTATTGGCCTACAATCTTTAGAGATGTTAATGCTTATATCAAAATTTGTGATAGATGTCAACGTGTAGAAAATATTTCTAGAAGAAATGAGATTCCCCTCAACTGTATGTTCGAAGTTCAAATATTTTATGTTTGGGAATTAGATTTCATGGGACCATTTATACCATCTTTCAAAAATTTATATATACAGTTAGCAGTGGACCATGTATCCAAATGGATCGAAGCTATAGCTTTACCTTGATGTGATGCTCAAAGTTTTGCAAAATTTTTAAGAAAAAATATATTTTGAAAATTTGAGATACTGAGAGTGATCATAGCTGATGGGGGAAGTCATTTCAGAAATTCCATAATAGAGAAGTTATTAAAGAAATATATATAAACCATAGAATTTCTATTGCTTACTATCTTCAGATAAGTGATTTTGTTGAATCATCTAATCATGAAATTAAAATAATTATGGAAAAATCTATAAATCCAACAAAAATGGATTGGTCAGTGAAACTTGACTATGCTATGTGGGCTTATATGACTGCATATAGAACTCCTATAGGAATGTCCTCATATAGGCTAATAATTGGGAAAGCTTGTCATTTACCAGTTGAACCTGAGCATAAAGCATATTAGGTGATTAAAGAGGTTAATTATAATTTAAAAGATGCTGGTGAAAAAGGTTATTGCAATTAAATGAGCTTGAAGAGATAAGGAATGAATCATATGAGAGTGCTAAAATTTATAAAGAAAAGATGAAAATGTGGCATGATTGGAGGATTCTTATTAAAAATTTTCAGCTATGGCAACAAGTTTTGCTATATAATGCAAGGTTCAGATTATTTCCAGACAAACTTAAGTCCAGGTAGATGGGTCCATTTGTTGTAATAAAAGTTTATCCATATGGAGCTGTGGATATTAAAAATCCTAAATCTGAGAAAATATTTAAAGTGAATGGTCATAGACTGAAACCTCATTATATAAGGGATCAACTTAAATTAAACAATCGTATGATGTTGGGTCAACTAGAATAGGCACTGGTTACATCGGGCTGACAACGTAAAACCAAGCGTTTTGTGGGAGGAAACCAATAGTTATCAGTGTACTTTTGATTTAAATGTTTTCTGTGTGATTAAGAAAAATTGGGTTAGTATTTTAGGACTAATATGTGTTAGTAATGATTTTAAGACTTTATTAAGTGACTTAGACATATTATAATGAGAATTTGGACATTATGTTGCCCGGTTCTAAATCAAGCACTGGCGCTTAAACGCCAATATTCGACGCTTAAGCACGGACAATAAAAACCATCTGCAATTTTTCAATTCTAGAAGATTTAACCACAAATTAGTTAACTTGAACATGCCATGGCAGTTTTAGGCCGTGTCTAGGAGTTATAGGAAGGATTTTGGCTGATAAATATAAGGGTTTTATAAAGGATTTTCACCATAATTCAAATTCTAACCCTAAAAGTCTAAGAGAAAGAGAGATTTGGAGAAAATGTTTTCTTGGGAGATGGATTTAAAGAAAAAGGAATAGGCCATGAGGAAGAAATTCATTAGTCATAGTGTACAAGAGATGTATTGTCACCACCGTCCGTTTTATCAACTCTATATTCGAAATGCCCAAGGAGAGACTAATGAGAGATAGGAATTTGTTCCAACAAATGAAAAATGGAATTAAGTTCTACGCTAAGATTTGCTTGTTAAGAGTTTTTTTATGAGTTAATGTTAGGTCTTTTTTTAGTGTTTTTGTGATTATGTGTTTTATTGTGTAAGTTTGTTCAGTGTTTGTATTTAGGAAAATTTTCTCATCCGAGACTCTTTGGAATGGGCATCATGTATTAAATCTTGTTTGTAATAGTTTGTGAATGAATATAAGTGTTTATTTATGAAAAATTTGTGTTATTTTTACTTTAAGTTGAATTAGTAATATTAGAGAATTTTGAAAGAGAAGAGTGCTAAAGGAGAAGAAAATAGTTATTTAAGTGTTATAAGACCATTTAAGAGTGGTTTACTTAAGCTAATAGTGCATTTTACTTAAGATTAAAAATATCAAAAATCGTGCACTGGGGCCTAAGCGCCACAACCCCATACTTAAGCACGAGGCAACCCGAGAGGTAGGGGCCTAACCGCAGGTTCACGAAAACTAGTTCGCGAACGGTTAAAAGTGCAAATTAACTACAAAAAAATCCATTTTCGCTCCTGCAATCCTCTTCTTCCTTTTGGGTTTGTGATTTTGAGTTTAGGGCAAACCTTATCATGGAGATTTCTTAGTGGATTCGAGCCAAATTTGCTAGATTTGGATTTCTTGAGGTAAGAGCTTCACTTCTATGTAGAAATTTTGGATTTTCACATGTATTTTGAGTACATTTGGAGAAACCCAAAAATCACTATTTATGGTGAAAAGTGGAGAAAAATCTATGAAAATTACATAGAAATTGTAGTTTAAACTTATAGGAGTTGAGTTTAGTAGCTTAAACTTGATTCATGGATTTATTTTGGAATTTTTTAAAATTTTTAGAAATGGCACCAAGGATGAAGAGGAGGAAGGGGAAGTCCCATTTTGTTTCACGTAAATTTGTAAGTTCAAAAGCTCAAGATTGGTATAGTGATGCTTTGCAATTACGAAAACTTTTACAAAAGTGATGTTTTAAAAATCCGGGAGGACCTGTTAAGGATTTAATTATTCGTCGATAATGGGAATGATTCTCTTATTTTTCTACTGTAGTGGTGATTTCTGTAGTTCGTGAGTTTTATTCTAATTTCCCAGAAGCTGAAGAAAATCAAGTTATGGTTAGAGGAAAATCAGTACCAATTTTGCTTGAGGTAATTAACATGTTTTACCAGTTGCCCCCCAATACTTTGTGTTTTTAATCAAACTATAGTCTTACTGAGACAGAGTTGGATGAGATTATTTCATATTTGACTATTGGAAGAGGACTCTGGAAGATTACAAATGAAAGGCGAGTCAACTTTCCCACTTCCAGGTCAAATGCCACCTCAAAGGCATGACATTATTTTATTTCAGCTCGTCTACTGCCGACCAATCATCTCAATGAAGCTACTAGAGAGACAGCAATGTTAAATTATTGTATTGAGAAATTTATGCCTATCAACATTGGAGCACTTATCTACCAAACTATCATCAGTTCTGCTACTGCTGCTACTACTGCAGGTTCGGGATTTGCTTCCTTAATCTTTTCTTTGTGTGAGCAAGCAGGACTTACATATGATAGTTGGGAATAAATGATGCAACCCTTAAAGCCCATTACTAGTATGAATGTGAAATCATATTCGGACCACTTTATTTTTGGCTGGAGAGGAGGATTTTCACGGAGTTATGGAATGGCATTGTCTGTTGCTTCTACTTCTGGTGCTTCTACATCTAGACCACCTACCTCGAGACCATCTACATCCGGAGGTCTGCCTACTAAATCTCATGATCAATTATTGAAGACAATGATGGATAATATCAATTTTACCGCAGATAAGATACAAAATTTAGAAAATTTCGTAGATCATATTGATGGATAAGTCAGAAGACATATTGATTATGAGGACAAGTTTCGCTCATCTTTGGAGAGCCTCAATAAATGTAACTAAGGAGTGGAATTCCCTTCATATCCAAAATATCCTGAGTATGAGCCTGCAACTTTTTTGGATAGCGGTGATACTAATGATGATGATGAGGAGGAGGGCTAAGGTTTTTTCAAATTTGTAATAGTTTGAAGTACTGTATTGTGTGAACTTGCTAGTATTGTAATTTTTGTTGCTTTTACTGTAGACCTTTTGTTGTGTTGAGATGTTATGTTTAATTATTAATGTAATAGCTATGTTACATGTTTTGTTTTTAGTATTGTTCTTAGATTTTGTGGTAGTAATTGTGTGAAGTAAGATGTGTAGTGTGCTTTAATTAGTTGGTATTGAACTTATTTCTTAGTATTATGAAAGTTAAAAATCTTACTAGCTTTATTTTTAACTTGAAATTCAAAAATTGCTACCCAGTCTTTTCTTATATATCAGTGTGTTTGTTTTTTATTTAAGATTATGAAATCAAAGTCAATGTGTTGTTTGCTTATATGTTGTTACCCACTACATAGAAGTCTTATGAAACTCTACATGTTAAATTAAAATTTAAATGATAAAAAAAATTTGATCAAAAATAATTTTACTCATGTTTTAAATTTTTGTACTTGTATCAATAGGGTGTAAAAATTCTTGTAAGCATGTATTTTAATTTTCATTCCTTCATATATATATCTTATGCCAAAATGTTAAATCTTGTTAAAAATTTATGTTTAGGGAGGAATGAAAAATGTTTTCAAAACTTGAATTTTATTTATTCTCAAATGTGCTACAAGTGAATTTAATTTGAGAAGAAAAATGATCATATATATGAAGTTATATTAGGGAAGTAAAATTTTGATTATAGAAATGAGTAAGAAAATTTAGTTAAAATTTTATAAGTGATGTAGAAAAATTTAAAGTTAAAAGTTTTTAAATGTAGAAATGATAAATATTGTGTAACTTTCTTTAGTAGGAGATATTGTATTTTTTAAAATTGTGGAAGAATTAGACTTTTATTTTTGAAAATTAAATTTCTTTAATTAAAAATAATTTTCATAAGCTATTTTTATTTTTATAAGTAAATGAAAAATATCAATTCTTTACTTTAGGAAGGGAGGAGTGGAATTCAAAATTATTAAAGGCCTTTCAAGATATAGTAATCCTTGCCTGAAAAAAGAAAAATAAAAGAGTACTAAAAAAAAAGAAAAGAAAAGAAAAAGTTGAAAAAGGGAGAAAAAGCTTGAGGATTAGTGCCTAATCAAAAATTGGTTCCACATATGATCTCTTTAAAATAAAAGATTTGAGAAACTATTAAACTTAAGAATATATTATAGTAAGTAAAATTATACTTAATAAAAATTTTTAAGTGAAGGAAATAAAATGCCTAAGTTCTATATTTAAAAAATCTATAAGTCTTTCTGAATTAGATAGGAACTCATATTTTTCATACTTCTTCACTTTAATGATTTCTAAACTTTAAGTTGGTCTTATTCACTAGATATTTTTCTAAATTAGACTACTATATTTCTAAACTAAATTTTAGAACATCCTAAAGAAACTCATATACATAATTATACTTATTTAGTTTTTAAAGATTGAGTGTCACTTGAGGACAAGTACCATTTTAAGTTTGGTTGATTTCGATACACCTAAAATTCATAGTATTTTTATACATATTTTTATACCTATTTATGAGATATTGCGCTTTATGGAAGGCATTTGTGTGTTTTTTTCTTCAGGTACAACTAAAAAGGTGAAAAATGGCAAAAGGAGTGAAAAGGATCAAATATGGAGAAAAAATGCTAAACTGGTGCAAAAGTATTTTGGCGCTTAAGTGCCGGAGAAACAGAGAAGGCCACGCCTATGCTTCAAAGGCCCCACGCTTAAGCGGCAGTTAAAGTTACTTGATGATTTAATTCATTTTGACAAATTTTGAAAGGACATTTGAGGCACCTATTAGCTAAAGAGGGTGGTTATGACCACTAGAAATGAAAATATGGTTAAAAGACTTGTGAAAGGAGGCATCCCTTGGAGAATACATTGAATTTGAATAGATTTTGAAGAGATACCAAGGCACATCTTGGAAAATTATACAAAGAAGAAGTTAGAGTGGATTTAGGGGCTTCTAATCTATTCCTTGCTGCTAAAGGGAGACTTTTCATTGCATTTTGAGGAGAGGTTTGAGACACCACATTATTTTTACTTTTTTTTTTTTTTAGTTTCTAATTTTTTAGAGTTAAGAGTGTTGTAAGAAGAGAAGAGATTCAAAGGAACTTCAAGAGTTTGGTAGAGGATTTGAGATAATTTTTTATCTTTTTGTTACTACATTTGATTTTAATTGAGACTTCTTGTTGGTTTGTCAATGATTTTTGCTTTTAAATTAAAGTCTGGTTTTGTTTTCTCCATGAATTCTAAGTAGTTTCTTTGTCTTTTTCTTTAAAATGATAAGTAAATAAAGTATTGGATGAAAGTTATGGAAAGTACTGATCTTTAATATTGGAAGAAGTTGTGATGATTTAACTCCATGTACTTCATTTACTTCTTAATTTGGCCCATCGAGATGTTGAAATTTATTGTGTGAACATGTAAGAATCGGGATGGTATTGTCTCAGTCAACAATTGGAAAGATCACATGAGATTGTATGGATGAGAATGTAATTCATCTGATTGAGTGCAAATAAATAGGAAAATATTCATTGAAGGGTGTAGAGTTAGAGGACTTTAAAGTGACAAGTTAAAGCCCCCAACTTAGTTTATTGCTCAATTAAAAATTGGAAAGAATCACATGAGGTTGTATGAATGAGAATGTAGTTCATATGATTGACAGTAAACAATTAGAAAGAATCACATGAGGTTGTATGAATGAGAATGTAATTCATATGATTTAGTGGCTGGTATTGTCTCAGTCAACAATTGGAAAGAATCACACGAGATTGTATGAATGAGAATGTAGTTCATATGATTGAGTGCATAAATAAGAAAATAATCTTTGAAGGGTGTAGAGTTAGAGGACTTTAAAGTGACAGGTTAAAACCCCTAACTTGGTTTATTATTTTAGGGTCTGATACGAGATGTTAGCCCCTAGGTGGAGGGAATCGAGGGAACTCTAGAGTGAGAGCTGGTATCTTCTCTGCCTAGCCGGTTTTCAGAACTATTGAAACTTTAAATTCGCCAATGTTCTTTATAGCATCTCTATTAAGGGTAAAGAATAATACTGTCCTTATTTGGCGCAACACAATTTTGCATACTTCCACAACAAAATTCATATACTTGTTACTAATTCATGATAAGGAAAAAGATATTTCATATTCAGTGCTTTTTATCTTACAAAAACTCAAGTTATCTTTAGAAGTTGTTATTGTTTTGTCAAAATATCAAAAATACTAAAAAGAATTGAGCTTTAATTATTGTAATAATATCATTAGTTTAAATATTGTCTTTTTGAAATAGAAGTTTGTTACTTAATAGTGTATATTATTAACAATCTTATGGGTACAATATTCGGGGCTTAATCAGAATGTTTAATATTACTTGATAATGATAAGTATACTTGTANTATATATATATATATATATATATATATATATATATATATATATATATATATATATATATATATATATATATATATATATATATATATATATATATTAAAAAGTATAATTTTTATTTTCTTCATGATCAAGTTTTTGGTGTTGTTGCTAAGTAGGAAAGATAAGAGAAGAATATAATCACATACATTGCTATACTGTTGCATATAAATAGTCGAGATCACTTAAGCACCAATATCTGGCGCTTAAGCGCGACAGTTAAAAAACATGAGAGAATTTCTATTCTTAGAAGTTTTAACCAAGATTTGGTTGGCTCTAACATGGGAGACAGTTTTAAGACATGCCTAGGAGTCTTAGGAAGAGTTTAGAGCCTATAAATAGAAGGGTATGAGGAGAAGTCTCACCACACTTTCATTTAATCCTAAATTCTAAGTGAAAAAGAGAGAGTTTTGGAAAAATTTCATCTTGGGAGAGGGATTTAATGAAGAAGGAGGAAGTAATGAGAAAGAAATTCTTTATTCCGAGTACGCAAGAGTTATACAACGGTTTCCTCATTGTTAGTATTGAAGGGATAGCCGACAAGATCACAAAAATTGAGACTAGCATGTCTTCAATTGAAGCAAAGGTGATGGAACTTAAAGCACATTTAGATCATATGGGATGGCAACTTAAGATGCAGTTTAACCATATCAGTTTTATAGAAGAAGCCGGTAGGGCCATGTATTTGAAGAACAAGTGGATTGAAGAATATTCAACCAGAGTTATTAACCATCATCCGTTCTTTCAGATTTACATTCCAATGCTAAAGGAGAGACTAATGATAGACAAGGATTTATTCCACCAAATGGAGAGTGGAATTAAGTTCTTTTTTTTTATGTGTTTATTATTTGTTTGTTAATGTTAAGCATGTTTAGTATTTTATTAATGTGATGATTGTCTAGTATTTATGTTTAGGAATTTTCTCATTCATGACTCTATGGATTAAGAATTTATGTATTTAAAAATATTTGTAATCATTTGTGAATGAATATAAGTGTTTGTTTGTGTGAAATTTTGTGTTTTTTTTTGTTCAAATGAATTAGTTAAGATTGGTGAATCTTAAGTAGGAGGAGAGATGAGAGGGAAGAAAATAGTTATTAAAGAGTTATGAGATCATGTAGGGTTGGTTGACTGAGGCTAGGAGTGCATTTCACTTGAATCGAAAAAATCAAAATTTGTGCACTGGCCCCTAAGCTCCAAGACCACGCACTTAAGCACTGCCTAAACTGAGAGACGGGTGACTAAGCACCGAACCATTCACGCTTAAGCGCCGGTTCACAAAAACCGGTTCGCGAACGGTTTTAAGTGACAAATCGGTTTGAAAAATTCCATTATTCTCATTCGACGTCGTCCCCTGCCTTGAGCTGTCACGACTTTGAAGCTAGGGCTTACCCTATTTTGGAGATTTTTTGGTGATTTGAGCAAATATTTTCAGATTTGATATTCTTAAGGTAAGAGCTTCAATTCTACGTAAAAATGTTTTGTTTACACCATGTATTTTGAGCACATTCATGAGCTACCCAAAAATCACTATTCATGGTGAAAATTTGAGAAAAATCTATAAAAAAATACATGGATTTGGTAGTTTAAGCTTTTAGGAGCTAAGTTCAGTTATTTAGAGTTTAATTTGGAATTTATTGTGAATTTTATACAATTTTTTAAGAAATGGCACCAAGAATGAAGAGGAGCAAAGGAAAGGGTCAATTCGATTCAAGCAAGTTTGTAAGTTTGAGAGCTCAGGATCGATACAGTGATGCACTGTAATTGAGAAAATTGATTCCTAAGTGGTGTTTTAAGAGTCTGGGAGGAGTTGTTTCGCGCATAGTGGGAGTGGTTCTATTGTTTGTCTGCTGTTACAGTGATTTCTGTTGTGCAGTAGTTCTATGCGAATCTTCCTGAAACTGAAGAAGGAGTCATGGTGAGGGGGAAGACAGTTCCTTTTTCACCTGAGGTAATAAATCAGGTTTATCATTTGCCCACGAGCACTTTGTGTTTTTGTACGAATTATAGTCCTACTGAGGAGGAGCTAGATGAGATTATTTTATCTTTGGCATTAGGGGAGGGCTTTGGAAGATTGCGAATGAAAGGAGAGATAACTTTTCTACTTTGAAGTTAGATGCCACTGCAAAGGCAAGACACTATTTTATTTCAGCTCATCTGCTGCCTACCAATCATCTTAGTGAAGTGACCCGTGATCGAGCAACTTTGAACTATTGCATTCAGCAGTTTAAGCCTATTAACTTTGGAGCTTTGATTCATGGAGTTATTACTAGTTCCACCTTCTCTCCTACTACTGTAGGTTTGGGATTTGCATCCTAGATCTTTTTTTTATGCTAGCATACTGAAGTTAGATTTTATATTTAGGAGGACATCTTGCAACCTCTAAACCCATTACTAGTGTGAATGTGAAATCTTATTCACATCATTCCATTTTTGGCTGGAGAGGAGGATTCTCTAGTAGTAATGTTGCGGCGACATCGTGAGCTTCTACTTCACATGCTTCTACATCATTGGGTTAGACTTCTAGATCTGATTCTCAGTCACAGCTATTACAGAGAATTTTGGATATTGTCAACTATAATGCGGATAAGGTGTTAAACTTAGAACATTTTGCAGAGCGTATGGATGGATATATGAGGAGACTTAGTGATTATGAGGATAAATACAACTCAGCTATGGAGAACCTTAGGAGAGGTGATACACCAAAAATATATGCATTTTTAGACCCATATTTAATACTCATTTTTGGTGATATTGTACTTTAATGGAAGGTATTTTTCATGTTTTGTTGTAGGTTATTCATTTTAAGGACTTTGAGCAAAAAGAAAGCAAAAAAGGATGAAATTTGGAGTCAAAATTGAGAAGTTAAAAAAAATTTTAGCGCCGACAGTGTCGTTTAATAGAAAAGACGGATTAACTAAAATGGCTTTTGTCGCCGATGGTGCCAGTGTCGGTGAAGACCCGGTTTCTAGAAGATTCGACGAATTTGGGCCCTTTTTGAAGAGTTTTGGATGCATCTATTGAAGAACCAACCTAGGCTCTCTTTAGATCCGGAATTTGATCAGAACCCCCCCTTCTCGCATCATTTCAACTTCTTACACCTCGCTAGTTTTTTAGAACTTTATGCTACCAATAAATATGACAGAGTTTCAAACGATGTTGTTAGACTTAGAATTTTTCCTTTTTCACTTAAGGATAAGGCTAAGATGTGGTTAAATTTTTTAGAACTTGGATCTATTAGAACTTGCGGAGAACTTTCACAAAAATTTCTATCTAAATATTTCCCTCCATCCAAAACTGCTAAACTTAGATATGACATAACATCGTTTTGTCAGATTGATGGAGAGTCGATATATGAAGCTTGGGAGAGATTTAAAGATCTTCTTAGAAAGTGCCCTCATCATTCATTACCATATTGGTTCATAATTTAAACTTTTTATAATGGATTAGTGGGATCACTTAGATCGATTATAGATGCTGCAGCTGGTGGTTCTTTAATGTTAAAACCTTTTCATAAGGCTTATTCGTTGATATAAGAGATGGCTACCAACAATTTTCAATGGCCCTCTGAAAGGGTAAATCCTAAAAGATTAGTTAGTATCCATGATTCTGATGCAATATCTATGTTATCTTTGTAGATTGTTGTAATATCAAATAAATTAGATCATTATGGAATGAATTATTCTCCAACACCTACTATGATGGAAGAGAATTCATCTTGGCAATTTGTGGATGTTCAACCTTCGTATGAGACTTTAAATGCTATTAATAATAGACCCAAAAACCCTTATTCGAACTATTATAACCCAGGTTGGAAGAATCATCCTAATTTTAATTGGAATAACAATTCTTCTACAAAATCAACAATGTGCGAACAACCTAGTTAACCCATTAGGAAATTCATCCAACCATGGAAATGTTAAGACCTTCTTATCCTCAAGGATTTAATGTAACACTCAATTTAAGGAAAAGAAGTTGTCTATGGAAGAGATGATATTAAACATGGGTCAATAATTGCACAATCAAGGAAATTAATTACAAATTCAAGTAAATCAGTAACAAAATCAGGAACTGCTATTAGGAATATTGAAAATCCGTTAGGGCATATCGCTACTGCGCTTAGTAACTGAACATTAGGAACTTTTCCTAGTACAGTGGAACCAAAACCTAAAGATCAATGAAAAGAACAAATAAAAGTGATAAAATTATTGGAAAAGAATTGGAAACAAGAGTGCAGGAAACCTGAAAAAGAGAAAGTGGATATAGAAAAAGAAAAGGATCATGAATACCCAGATTTAGAATATTCACTTACACTAATGAAAATACCTGTGGAGAAACCTCCACCATCATTTCTAAAAGATTGAAGCAACACAAATAGAATAAACAATTTTTTAAGTTTTTAGATATTCTTAAGAAATTAAGGGTAAATATTCACTTCGTAGAAGATTTAGAGTAAATGCCCATTTATGTGAAGTTTATGAAAGATATTTTGAACAGGAAAAGGAAGTTCACTGATAATGAAACTGTTGCACTTAGCGAAGAGTGTAGTGTAATTATTCAGAAAAAGCTTCCTAAAAAATTAAAAGATCCAGGCAGTTTCACTATACCGTTGTCGGCATTATTTCGGGTTGGTTTGTGGGGAGTTGCCTGTAAGAAGCTGTCGATCGCCGGAATCGAAATCCCGTCGCCCGCTTCAGAAGGGCGTTGAAGTATGAAATAAAACTGACCCCATATTTTTCATAGTTTAAAATGAAAGAGAACTGTACCTCAAATCCTGTATCTATCCCGAAGAATAAACACAAGACTTGAGGATGAGGCTCGATCAAATAAACTAAGGAAAGTATGACGGCCGTTTGGTCTGCAAAACCTTTGTATTTGCCGACAAGTTCCCCTATTTAATATAAAAGATTAAATAGGGTTTATATTAAGCTGGGTTCGGACATGCTTCCTATAAGGGCAAGCCCTTATAGTTAATTACATCTTAAATGACCAAAGCCACCNTAAGGTGAGGATTTACGTTGCATAAGCAAGCAACCTCGAAGTCCTATGGCTTTGTTGTTTAAGTATAAGGAAGGAAGATTGATTTAGCTGGGGAAGACAGGTTTTGCTCTTGAAGATGGCCGTGCTGCCCACCATGCTAGCTCCAAGCTCCTCGCCGCGACAAGTTTGAGTTATCTAGTGTGTCAAGTTATAATGTCAAATCAGGTGGCCCTATGGTTGAAGTTCTTTAAAATTTATAAGGGCATATTAAAGTTGATTAGAGCGACACCGATTAGGATCCTACGGTTCCCTCGTTCCGGCATCACCATTTTCTATTGGATTCACTTAGCCCAAATGAACTTAGTAAACCCAACTTAATGAGTTCCATATTTTCATTTGAACCATGGGAAGCCTCGTTAGCAACCGTAGGTTACCTCCTCCGAGGAATTCCCGATCATATGATAGAGACATCTTAATTTAGTTAAAGTTGTGGTTTTGTGTGATGTTTGTGATTAAATTTTGAGTTGTTTTATATTTTACATGTTGTGGTGGTGAATTTTATCTTGGTTGATTTTAGTTTTGATTTTGGTTATGGTTATGGTTATGGCTATCCTGATAGTTTTAGTTTTCATGCAGGGTGACATCGTGGTTTAGCATGCAAAATTGCAAGTATAAAAGTACAGTATGAAAGTACAAGAAAGACAATGCTGAAAACTGTAAAAGTGTACCTGGCGAGTCTTCTCGTTTCACCACCTGCAGCTTAAAATGCATGTTTAGGCAGTTTATGAAGAGCAGGAAAGGGTAAAATTTTGGTAATTTTCCTAACCCTATGTTNGTTTTAGTTTTCATGCAGGGTGACATCGTGGTTTAGCATGCAAAATTGCAAGTATAAAAGTACAGTATGAAACTACAAGAAAGACAATGCTGAAAACTGTAAAAAAGTACCTAGCGAGTCGTCTCGTTCCACCACCTGCAACTTAAAATGCATGTTAAGGCAGTTTATCAAGAGCAGAAAAGGGTAAAATTTTGGTAATTTTCCTAACCCTATATCATATCTTTGAGGGTCCATAGAGTTTAATTAAGGATGATTTCATTGAGTGAAGAATATTAAGTTTAATAGGTCTCTGAGGTATCCATCAAGTTAGGAGAGGGAAGCAGGTCCATGCCTCCCTCTCACCAACTGGTGAAAAGCCTCGAGTCCATTTAAACTTATTATGTTGCTTAATGTTTCATCCTGTAAATACCCTTATTACTCAGTGAACTCTGATGTCTCAATTATCCTTAAGAATAGGGTAATTATCATTTAATTTGAAAATTATGTGGGTGAAGACCCTTGAAGAAGCAAGTTAATGTAATTTGAATCACTTAGCCAAATTTTAATCCTAATTGAGCTTAGTGGTGTTTCAAAGACATTTCATTTAATCATGTTTATTTCTCTAATCTTTGTTTAATCAATTTTTTGATTTAGCCTAGGTCACCACTAAGCCATTAAGACCTAGGTGAGTGTCTTAATTAGTTTTGAAAAGGGTTAAACTTTAGGTGGTCTTGATTCATAATTTGGATTCTATTCGAAAATCAAAATAGGGGTATTAAATTGATTAATTATTGACTTCAAAAGTTATACCCCTAAGTCCAGGATCATTTAATTTTAATAAACATCCAAATCTTAATAATTTAGAAATTTATTAATCTTAATTAAGAAAGTAAGATTGGTTTCTACCAATTAAACCCTTATGTTTCAATCATCAAATAAATTGATTAAGATCAGAGGTTACCCATTTTCCCTCGTTAAATTAAGCCTAAATGTTAATTAAGGCTAAATTTCCAAAATTACACATT
>JXCR01144869.1:9434-27195 GCA_002079205.1 Phalaenopsis hybrid cultivar | reverse complement strand
GGCTAGGTCCAAATTGATTATTATAAATGGTCAATAGGGACCTCATGAAGAGTTTCCAACATGACTTGGATGCCAATTTGGAGGTTAAGGCAATCAATTAGGTGAAATTTGGGAACATAGCCAATTTGGGGCTAAATTTGGGAATTTTTTATTTAGGCCAAAATCAAATGGATTGGAGGCTTCACCAAGGTCAATTGATGGTTGATTTTGATGTATAGGAATGTCATAAAGATTTTTCAACATTAATTGAGGCCAATTGACTAGGCTATGGGTTCAATTTGGTGAGATTAGGTCATATGGTCAAACTTGGGGTTTTGACTCAAATCAAAATTGAGTTCAAATCATGGACCAATTGAGCTTGTATTTGGTTTATTTTGGTCATATCAAAAGTGAATTTCAGTTTAGAATTGGAATTGGGGTCAATTGAGACCCAATTGGTGGACATTTTAGTTGGATTTGGTGAAATTTGGGTCTTTAAAGAGCAATTTGGGGATTTTGGTTAAAGATAGTCAAATTGGCCAAATTAGGTCATATGGTAATTGAGAGAAATGAAATTGGGAATATTTAGGATTTATTGGGATTTTATGGGAATTTTTTGAATTTTTGAGATTTTAAACTATGGAGGGGTATTTTGGTAATTTGGGGGTGTTTTAGGGGTAAAAGACCAAGATGGGTATTTTGGTAGAGTTGAGGTACCAACCATCACCAATAAGCCATGAACCAATGGAAACCTCATTTTGGGTCCTCTACATAGTGGTTTTAGCCAAACCGTAGCCCTAGGGCTAGCAGGTTTAGGGGACCATCTACATGAGTATCCCAAAAAAGCTAGGGATCTAGGTTAGAAAATTGAGTTTAGGGTTGTGAGTGATTGTGAGTGTAGATGAGTTTAGTGAATGCCTTAGCTCCAGACCAACACACAGGGTTAACCCTAAGGTCCAGCAATCCTAAGGGTGACTCATCTTGAGTTTCCCCCATAGTGACCCCACCTACTGAGTGTTTAGAGGTTAGGACCAATATGTGGAACTTCAAGTTGAGTGGAGAAGAGTTTGGAATTTCTAATAGTGAGGGTTCCATGCCTAGTTTTCTAGGAATAATCAACAGGAAAAGTCATATGGCTAGACCCTAGGCTACTAAAGAGGAAAAACTAAACCTCAACCAAAATTGAGGTCAGCAACCGTGTGCTATCTGTGGAAAATTATATGGAAGAGCTTTATGTGAATTGGGAGCTAGCATTAATCTTATTCCTCTATCAATCTTCAAAAGATTCGGATTAGGAGAAGTCTCACCTACTTTTGTAACTCTTCAGTTAGCGGATCGTTCAGTTACAAATCCTAATGGAGTTATTGAAGATGTATTAGTAAAAGTTGATAAATTTATCTTTCCTATGGATTTCATTATTTTAGATATGGAGGAAGATAAAGAAATACCTATCATTTTAGGGAGACCGTTTTTAGCTACTGGAAAAGCTATGATAGATGTTCAAAATGGAGAATTAACTATGAGAGTTAACGATCTAGAAGTGACTTTTAGCATTGCTAAATCTATGAAATACCCTTCTGTTAAAAAAGATAATGAATGTTTTTGCATGGAAATTAGTGAACATCTAATGAACGGGCACTTTAAAGAACATTTTGAAGAGGAAGAACAACTTGAAGATAGTGATGACGTTATTTTGGATGAAATAGAAAATGAAGAATTAGATTATGTTCAGGAAAGATTTGAGATGCTGGATATTACAAAAAATGCTGATAAGAATCTAGTTCCATCCATTATAAAACCACCTTAACTTGAGTTGAAAATATTGCCTAACCACTTGAAGTATGTGTTTCTCAGAGNTTTTATGATATTGCACTTTAATGGAAGGTATTTTGATGTTTTCTTGGAGGTTGTTGATTTTTAGGGCTTAAAGCAAAAAGAAAGAAAAAAGAATGAAATTTGGAGTCAAAATAATGTTTTTTAACAAATTCTCATCACCGGCAGCACCGACGGCGTAGAACAAATTAACGCAAAGATTTTTTACTCAGCGCCTACGACGCCAAAGGCGGTACAGACCCCGATTCTAGAAGGTTCAATATATTTAGACGACTTTTTGAAGATTTTTTGGAGGCACCTCTTGGAGAACCAACCATGGGCTCTATTTGGGGCAGAATTTCTGAG
The DNA here is from genome assembly GCA_002079205.1 of Phalaenopsis hybrid cultivar. Lineage (NCBI taxonomy): Eukaryota > Viridiplantae > Streptophyta > Magnoliopsida > Asparagales > Orchidaceae > Phalaenopsis > Phalaenopsis hybrid cultivar. The sequence continues at coordinate 25,038 of JXCR01144869.1, read as the reverse complement.
AAAATTGGCTTCTCTAAATTTTTCACTCCTCTACTTTAATTTTTTGCACCACATCATTCCATTCCACTTCCATACTGGAGTCAATTAGTGATTTTATTTTCATGGTTTAGAGTTTTTGTGGTAAGATTANTCTACCAATTAAACCCTTATGTTTCAATCATCAAATAAATTGATTAAGATCAGAGGTTACCCATTTTCCCTCGTTATGAATTAAGCCTAATGTTAATTAAGGCTAAATTTCCAAAATTACACATTTGCCCCTAAGGCTCTAACATTTCATACTTTGTCAAATTCAATTCAAATGACTTTGAAATTTTTATCCTACCTCATTCATGGGTCAATCGAGACATCAGAGGCGAAAATGTGATTTTTCAAATTTTTATTTATGTAATTATTTTCATGCAAAGATAGGATTTTTCAAAGAAAATTCCTAACTTGACCAACGTAAATTATAATCCCTTGAAATTTTTACTAGAGGTAGAAATAGACTAGGTAAGCCTTTGGATAAAATTTCATAATTTTTTAAATTCTCTGTGATTTATTAGAATTATTTTAACATTTGGGTTATTTAATAAAAATAAAATATTTTGGGATGTGAAAATTAAGTTTTCTATTTTTCAAAAATCTCTCTTAGGTCAGAGAACTCAGAGGAGCAATTTAAATATTTTTTTTTCTTGATTTATTGGAATTATTTTAGTGGAAACTCATTTTTAGCCTTTTAAAAGTTATTTTTAAGCTTTGAAATTCAGTATCTTTATTTAGAAAATCAGGAAAAATATTCTAATTGTTCCTAAGTGATTAGGAAATAATTTAAAACATTTCCATGAGTTTTATTATTTTTATGATTTTTTTTTAATTTTTAATTATTTAAATATTTAGAATAGGCTAAAAATCAAATTTTTATTTTAATTATCATTTTATTTTTAGAAAATACCCCTGATCACAGAAAACTCAAAAAACTAAGTTTCATAATTTTTTGAGCAATATTTTGATTTTTAAAAATCATTTAAGTGTTAAAAGTGGTATTTATCTTTAAAAATCAACTTAAGGTGTCAAATGAACTCAAAATATTTTCAAATTTTTATGATGAATTCTCTGGATCATAAATCATTGTGCATATCAAAAATCAACTCATTTAAATGTTTAAATTTTTTAAAATTAATTATCTTAGTGATTTAGTATTTCTAAAATTTAAGGACATTTTATATGACTTGACCCATGAAATTTTTTTCAAAGGTTTCTCTAGTCATGGTGGACCATCCAAATTTTTCTTAGGATTTTATAACCAATATGCTAATTTCCATGATTATTTTAAATATATAATGTGAAATAAATTGAAAAATATGGTTTTCTGTATAGGAAGCTTCTCTAACTTTGAAAAAATCAGAGAATACTTCCCCTAATAGAGGCTACAACATGTCTAAAATTCCAAGCCAAGGTGATGTGTCATTATGCATGGAGAATCAAATGATTCAAAATAGTTTTTAATTAATTAAAAATAAAATATGCATGACATGGTCTTGAAATTTGTTCCACATTGTTCTCCTTTGTTCACTGAGCAACTGAGTATTTTTATTTTATTTTTTTTATTTTTCTATACAAAGTTATGAATTTTCTAAGTTAAGGGTACTTAATTAAATAAGAAAAAGCCCTATTTATCTATTTAAACAGCGCGTGCTGACTAGATCCTAGGCAGCCCTGAAGGCATGCGTGGCGCGCTCTGATTGGATGCCGCCGTCCACGTAGCTTGCTGACTCGTCCCACTGTTTATGTCCCGAAGCGCTGTTCGGCTCAATCTCCCCCGTCCCTTTAGTACACGCTTGATCGAATAGCTCCCTGTCATCATCCCCGTTAGAATGATCCCGTACTCGTACACACTAAAACATTAAGATCTCAGCTTATACTCAACCAAATCGCTTCAGGTTTGATACTAGGGACTCGTGTAAGTGAGACAAACACATCCATACGGTTAAGATGCCATGAAATCAAGCTTAAGTAAATGGAGAATCAAAATAAGCTCGGGAGAAGGAGAAGTTTTATTCCTTTGCTCTGAGAAGGGAGGCTTCAATCAGAGGTGCTCGACACGTTTCGTCAGGGTCCAAGAAGGCTAGGGATTGAGTCCCTGGTCTTGGTGTAAAGCCTAGGTATGAATTCAACCAAGCTCGATTTCAGGTGTTGATCTGAGAAGGGAGGCTTCAATCAAAGGTGCTCGGCACGTTCGTTGGGGTCCAAGGAGGCTAGGGATTGAGTCCCTAACCTTGGTGTAAGGCCTAGGTATGAATTCGACCAAGCTCGATTTCAGGTGTTGGTCTAGAGCTATCGTAGAGGCTCTTGGGAAGGGGGATTTGATGGGGCTTTGGCTTCTTTCACTCTTTTGAAGGTGTGGGCACAAGTAATTGAAGTTTGGTGGTGTGGAGGTGTATTGGGTTCTATTCTAGTTTCCGGTAGGGTATCAAGCTCAAAATTGAGCTCCGGCAATGGGAATGAGTGAGGCAAAATGGTTGGAATGCACTCAGGGGATCTTAGGGAAGCTCTGTGTGAAGTTTGCAGAGGCCTCTCTAAGAAAATTTCAACACAGCTCCCATGGCCATGGGTTTTTTATAAAAATACCTCTCTGAGAAATTTTCAGCACACCTCCCATGGTCGTGGGAGGTGATTTTTTATAAAAAAGTCCATGGGGTGGCTCTCAGGGCATAAGTTTGGGTGCATTGTGGTGCTTGGGTGGAGGGCAGAGGAGATCTTCAATTTGATTTGGAGAAGCTGGCCTCTAGGTTTGATTTGGGTGAGGAGCCATGGGTGTAGATCTTGGTTTTGGGCTTTTCTGGCCACTAGATTGGTCGGTCGGTCAGGGGGAGGTGGGTAGGAGCTCAGGGAACCTAGAGGAATCCATCACGGCAATTTAATGCAAATGTGCTTTGATTTGGCAAAGATATCTTCAGTATGTGCATTTTTGGAAATAATATCCCTTAATTTGCTGGACCTTTGGTCCATGGCTTGATTTAGATGATTTCATGGTGTTTGGACTGGTCATGAAGTCCAACTAATGGCTGGGGTGGAGTTAATTTGGTGGCTTTAGGGTTGTTAGGTCACATTTGGTGCATAGGTTCAAGTGGGTGCAAATGACCAAAAGATGGGTTTGGGCTAGGTTAGCCATGTCAATTAACCCAAATAATTGTTTTATTTGGTGTAGATGATCATAAGGAACAACTTTGGTAAAGGATGGAAGTGGTTTTGAGTTCAATTACAGGGTCCTTTTGAGGGAATTTTCAACTTTAACCAATTTGGTCATCGCTTGGGTCTAGCTTGGGTTAGCCTTGGGCTAAGTCCAAATTGATTGCTATAAATGGTCAATGGGGACCTCAGGAAGAGTTTCCAACATGAATTGGATGCCAATTTGGAGGTTAAGGCAATCAATTGGGTGAAATTTGGGGACTTAGCCAATTTGGGGCTAAATTTGGGAATTTTGGATTTAGGCCAAAATCAAATGGATTTTAGGCTTCACCAAGGTCAATTTATGGTTGATTTTGATGTATAAGAATGTCATAAAGATTTTGCAACATTAATTGAGGCCAATTGACTAGGCTATGGGTTCAATTTGGTGAGATTAGGTCATATGGTCAAAATTGGGGTTTTGACTCAAATTAAAATTGGGTTCAAATCATGGACCAATTTAGCTTGAATTTAGTTTAGTTTGGTCATATCAAAAGTGAGTTTTAGTTTATGATCGGAATTGGGGTCAATTGAGACGCAATTGATGGACATTTGAGTTGGATTTGGGGAAATTTGGGTCTTTATAGGGCAATTTGGGGATTTTTATTAAAGATGGTCAAATTGGCCAAATTAGGTCATATTGTAGTTGAGAGAAATGAATTTGGAAATATTTAGGATTTATTGAGATTTTCTGGAAATTTTCGGAATTTTTGGGATTTTGAACTTTGGAGGGGTATTTTGGAAATTTGGGGGTGTTTTAGGGGTAAAAGGCCAAGATGGGTATTTTGGTAGAGTTGAGGTACCAACCATCACCAATAAGCCATGGACTAATGGAAACCCCATTTTGGGTCCTCTACATAGTGGTCTTAGCTAAATCATAACCCTAGGTCTAGTAGGTTTAGGGGACCATCTACATGAGTATCCCAAAAGATCAAGGGATCTAGGTTAAAAATTTGAGTTTAGGGTTGTGAGTGATTGTGAGTGTAGATGAGTGTAGTGAATGCCTTAGCTCCAGACGACACCCAGGGTTAACCCTAAGGTCCAGCAATCCTAAGGGTGACTCATCTTGAGTTTCCCCCATAGTAACGTCACCTACCTACGTGTTTAGGCAATCCTAACGGTGACTCATCTTGAGTTTCCCCCACAGTGACCCCACCTACTAAGTATTTAGAGAAGGTCTAGCAATCCTAAGGGTGACTCATCTAGAGTTTCCCCCACAGTGACCCCACCTACTAAGTATTTAGAGGTTGAGGACCAATATGTGGAACTTCAAGTTGAGTGGAGAAGAGTTTGGAATTTCTAATGGTGAGGGCTCCATGCCTAGTTTTCTAGGAATTGTCAACACGAAAAGTGTAGAATTTCTAATGGTGAGAGTTCCTTGTCTAGTTTTCTAAGAATAGTCAATAAGAAAATAAGTGTAGAGTTTCTGATGGTGAGGGTTCCTTGTTTAGTTTTCTAAGAATAGTCAATAGAAAAGTCAATGGCTAGACCTTAGGCTACTAAAGAGGAAAAACTAAACCTCAACCAAAAGTGAGGTCAACAAATGGCTAGACCCTAGGCTACTAAAGAGGAAAAACTAAACCTCAACCAAAATTGAGGTCAACAACCGTGTGCTAAGAAAAATTTTATGGAAGAACTTTATCTGAATTGGGAGCCAGCATTAATCTTATGCCTCTATCAATCTTCAAAATATTAGGACCCCCAATAGGTGTGGTGTGCTGGGCAAGCACACCACGCGTATTGGCATTGACCGATGAGATCAACAAAAACCAATACCAACTCCTAAGTCAACAGACCCAGAAGTATGCGTAGAGTAGTGTGTGTGATTTATTTCTGCCGGAGAATTAGCAGGTGATCGTCTGGTTGAAATCAAGGAGTAGGGACTCTCGCTGGGGATCGGAGAGTAAACTTTAAGTTATGAAATTTCAAAAACTTCCAAAGCATGGGAGTCAGAATGTAAGTGCTGACCCCGAGGTGGGAATTAAAATTCAAATATCAACTCAAAAAGAGGGAGAGAGAGAGAGAGAGTTGGAGTGTAAGGACCGACCTCGATTGTAATGAATCAGAAATGTAGGACTGATTCTGAAATGAGAGTTGAATTGTAGGTCAATTCTCAAAAGAAAGTGTCGAAATGTAAGGGCCGACCTCAATTGTAATGGATCAGAAATGCAGGAATGAGAATTGAAATGTATATCAATTCTCAAAAGAGAATGTCAGAATGTAAGGACCAACCTCGAATGTAATGAATTAGAAATGTATGACTAATTCAGAAATGAGAGTTGAAATATGGGTTAACTCTCAAAGGAGGGTGTCGGAACGTAAGGACCGACCTCGAATGTAATGAATCAGAAATGTAGGACAGATTCAGAAATGAGAATTGAAATGTAGGTCAATTCTCAAAAGAGGGCATCGGAATGTAAAGACCAACCTCAAATGTAATGAATTAGAAATGTAGGACTGATTCAGAAATGAGAATTGAAATGTAAGTCAATTCTCAAAAGAAAGCGTTGGAATGTAAGGACTGACCTCGAATGTAATGAATCAGAAATGTAGGACTGATTCAAAAAAGAGAATTGAAATGTAAGTCAATTCTCAAAGTAAGCGTCGGAATGTAAGGACCGACCTCGAATGTATAGAATCAGAAATGTAGGACAGATTCAGAAATCAGAATTGAAATGAAGGTCAATTCTCAAAAGAAAGCGTCGGAATGTAAGGACCGACCTCAAATGTAATGAATCAGAAATGTAGGACTGATTCAGAAATGAGAATTGAAATGTAGGTCAATTCTCAAAAGAAAGCGTTGGAATGTAAGAACCGACCTCGAATGTAATGAATCAGAAATGTAGGACTGATTCAGAAATGAGATTTGAATTGTAGGTCAATTCTCAAAAGAAAGCGTCGGAATGTAAGGACCGACCTCAAATTTAATGAATCAGAAATGTAGGACTGATTCAGAAATGAGAATTGATATGTAAGTCAATTCTCAAAAGAAAGAGTCGGAATGTAAGGACCTACCTCGAATGTAATGAATCAGAAATGTAGGACTGATTCAGAAATGAGAATTGAACTGTAAGTCAATTCTCAAAGAAAGCGTCAGATTGTAAGGACCAACCTCGAATGTAATGAATCAAAAATGTAATGATTCGGAAATGAGAATTGAAATGTAGGTCAATTCTCAAAAGAGAGTGTCAGAATGTAAGGATCATTCAGAAATGAGAATTGAAATGTAGGTCAATTCTCGAAAGAAGGTGTCGGAATGTAAGGTTTCGGAAATGAGAATTGAAATGTAGGTCAATTCTCAAAAGAGAGTGTCGGAATGTAAGGACCTCGGAAATGAGAATTGAAAGTAGGTCAATTCTCAAAAGAAAGTGTCGGAATGTAAGGACCGGCCTCGCAGAAATGAGAATTGAAATGTAGGTCAATTCTCAAAAGAAAGCATCAGAAATGTAGGACTAATTCAGAAATGAGAATTGAAATGTAAGTCAATTCTCAAAAGAAAGTGTTAAATGTAGGACTGATTCAGAAATGAGAATTGAAATGTAGGTCAATTCTCAAAAGAAAGTTTCGAATTTAAGGACCGACCTCGAATGTAATGAATCAGAAATGTAGGACTGATTCAGAAATGAGAATTGAAATGTAGGTCAATTTTCAAAAGAAAGCATCAGAAATGTAGGACTAATTCAGAAATGAGAATTGAAATGTAAGTCAATTCTCAAAAGAAAGTGTTAAATGTAGGACTGATTCAGAAATGAGAATTGAAATGTAGGTCAATTCTCAAAAGAAAGTTTCGAATTTAAGGACCGACCTCGAATGTAAATGAATCAGAAATGTAGGACTGATTCAGAAATGAGAATTGAAATGTAGGTTAATTCTCAAAGAAAGTGTCGGAATGTAAGGACCGATTCGAATGTAATGAATCAGAAATGTAGGACTGATTCACAAATGAGAATTGAAATGTAGGTCAATTCTCAAAGATGAGTGAATTGAAATGTAAGTATTAATTCAAAGATGTGAGAATTGAAATGTACAAAGCTTATGATGCTGAATTTGCAGAAGTGTGTCATGTGAAAAGGTTGATTTTGAAGAAGATTTGTAGAGCTTTGTGGAGTTTTTGTGCAGAATGTGAAATTCTGCCAGGATGTGTAGAGGGTTAATGTAGATAATGATGGTTGTGTTGCGCGCACAAAGAGTAGGAAATTCCGAAAATGAAAGTATCCACTCAACAGGTTTGTTTTATTTTCTTGTTGTTTTTATCACAATTTAATTTTCAAAAATGCATTTTTAAAGTTTGAATTTTAATTGGTTGATAAGAAATTTGTTTTGTTAGTTATTCATTTATGATTATCTTTTATCTGTGTTTTATTTATTGTTGAAAACTTGTCGTTTCGTTCTTTGTTCATTAGAACTCTGAACCATTGCATGGTTCGCGGCTTTCATCCATCACACAAAAAGGCAATTGACAAAAAAGCACAACTTGAGAGAAATTTCCATTAATATGCTTCAATAAAGATGCTACAGATCAAACATAGGCTAATGCCTCAAAAAGAGAACATCATGTAATACATGCTGAAATGCATTGAGAGTCATCTCAAGATATGAGTACATCATAGACTGATTACATCAAATACACATCATGCTGTTAAAAGAAAGCAAGTGAACCCTCTGTGCTTGGTATATTGAGCTCCTGATCAAGCAAACTTTCTAAGTCATGCTTCAGGATAAGAGTTCCCTTCGCATGTACTCAGATGTACGACCTTCTCATAGCTCGTAAGGAAACAGTTCCTCCAATTCCCGGTCCTGCTGGAATCCATATGATATTTTACTATCATCCATTATGTGGAAGGTCACGGACACCCTACGGTGTCGTACTCCTGGAATGCAGTGCTTGGCAATGTCTGCACCGTTGCCCTTGAGAACAAGTACTGAACCAACTGGAAGAGGAGTCTCCACAGCCCCTTTGAATCCGCCAGGGCCGACTATATCGATTTCTTTTCCAAACAGAATATTGCTCTTACTCTTGAATGAGACCGTGCAGAAAGGTCTCACAAAGTCATGATGGTCAATGTGTGGGGGAATGCAGTCACCCTCTTCATAAATTTTGATTATACAACTATTGGGAATGCAAGTAGCGAGTAGAATATTCCATTTAACCATTCTCTTGATCATCCATTTTATCATTGGTGGTAATGGATCTACTTGGTCGTACCTCAGGATCCCAGGCGGATTTCCCTGTCTGTCATTCGTAAAATTATAGCAACAGCCGCACTGGATGGTGATTCTTCCCTTTCCCCGCATCCATTTCTTCGGCTTGGAATACGTTCTCTCAATGAGAAGGCCCGCTCGACCTCTATCTCTTAAATCCAAGATGCAGTCCAGAATGCTTCTTTCATCAGTTTCAGAGAAAACCCTGGAATATAGCTCCAGGCCCTCCAATATGTTGATAAACATTCCCTGAACCTCTTCATAGAACTCGAATTCTTTTTTATTTACTTTGCTTATTTTGTAGTATTCTAGCATACCGGAAGTTGGCAGCTGCTTGGGGCATTCCTTCCTCTGGGCCTCGGTGGGAATCCAAACTGGTGCTGGACGATCCGAAATATGAGATTCAACATCAAGTGGGATGTATGATCCTAGGCTCCGTGGTGCGCGCTGATCCGTCCCCAATGGGACATACGGTTCATTTGCCATGAAATCTGGAGTTTGAGACTCGTTGGCGCTTGAAGTGTATTCTTCTATGGTACTGAAATGTTGTAGATGTAGAACGTTGCAGTCCGGGCATTCTACAAATGCGCCAGTGACTGACGTCCCGGCTGGTATCTCAACGTTGCATGTTGGGCAACCTCTGCACAAGATATCTGGGACTGGGGGTACATCTGATCCTGTCACAAATCCTAACTCTTCATCTGTAGTGGGCAGGCTAGCAGAAATTTCTCTCAGAACTGGATCGTAAATATGTCCCTCGGGAATGGGGGTAAGAAAACTGCTCACGTCTCTTTGGCGCTTGTGCTGCTGTCTCAGAAAGGCTCTCTATTTCTTTTGGCTTGCATTTCTGTGTTGCGTCCTGTGGAGTGGAGTATTTGGTAGTTGTTCACTGTGGGCGGCTATTAAGCGCCTTGCTGGAGTAGCTATCATGGAGGGCAGTCGGTTGGGCCCCTCCATCGGATCTTATTTCGCTATCACGTTTTTACATTTACGTGACACATCGTCTTGATTGGTCACTCTCAACAGTGAAGGCAGTCCCTTCTTTTCTTCATTGCTAACTACGTCCATTAGAGGACCGTCGTAGTCCATATCAATCTGGTTGAAATCCATGTTGAAATCTATGACACCTCCTTGTGCCACCATCTCTTCATTCAGTGCGAGGTTCCAGCCATCCTGGAAGGCAAAGATCAGCCTCTATCCTGACATTTTTCTGTAGACGATAGAAATGTCAGTGGGCCGAAGTTTGGCATGAACAAGAACAAAACAGAGTATCCATTTCAGTAAATTTTAGTTTATTTTGATGAAAAGGATTACTCATTTTATGTGTGAGTTTTGTTTATTTTAATGGAATATTTAAATCCAAAAGTAGAAAGGAGAACGTGTGAAGTTCAAAAATTTTCTAAAAATTTTCATTATATATGAGATTAAATACAAAATATGGACCCGGTCATAGACATATGGCCATATAGATAACCCTAAAACAATCAAAGTTTCAAAATTTCAAAGCAAGCAGAGGCAAGCGGAGGCAGGCGACATCAGGCTGCGTAATAGGTTTTCAGGTATCGTCCATTTATCGGTAACATGGGTCTTTCGCCCCGGAAGTCCACTAACTGGTAGGCTCCTCCTGTATAAACTTTTGCAATGATAAATGGTCCCTCCCAAGTTGGCTCAAATTTTCTACCTATTTTGCGGCGTGCAAGAATAGGTCTTTTCAGCACAAGTACGAGGTCACTAATTTTGAATGTCCTTGGGCAGACCAATTTGTCGTGGGCTTGTACCATCTTTGCTGGTAGAGCTCCAAATATTGTTTTGCTTCCAATTGTTTTCCCTCGAGACACTCCAGTTCTTCAAGTCTGAGTTTTGCGCTTTCTTCCGTTATAAGTTGGTTGGCAACGACGACTCTGAGTGATGGTGTCTGGATTTCTAGCGGTAGCATGGCCTCAGTCCCGTACACGAGCGTATATGGTGTACACTAAGTGGGAGTCCTGAAAATCATCCAAAGGCCATAAGGCACAGTTTGTTATGCCAATCCCTTTTATTTTCATCCAGTGTTTTCTTCAAAATCTGTACCAGTCTCTTGTTGAAAGCTTCAGCCAGACCATTGTCTCTGGGATAGTAAATTGTAGAGTATCTCCAATCTACCTCATGTCTTCTGATGAAATTGTTGATCTTCATACTTTTAAAAGCTGTCCCATTGTCTGAGATTATTCTTCGTGGTACTCCAAAATGATAGATAAATTGGCTTTTAAAAAATTGAAGGACGTGCTGTGTCGTAACCTCACGTAACAGTATTACCTCTGCCCATTTGGAGAAATAATCTGTAGCAACAAGTATGAACCTGTGTCCTTTAGAAAATGGAGGGTCTATCGGACCTATTATGTCTGTGCCTCAACACTCAAATGGCCACGAGGCAACAGTTGGGTGCAGCACAGTTGGAGGTTGGTGTAAGACCGCCCCATGCACCTGGCATTGGTGACATCTTCTGGTTGTATTCATGTAATCGGCATTATTGCTGCCAATAATATCTGACTCTTTTAATCTTCATTTTCATTTTTGGTCCCGACTGGTGAGGCGCCACACAATCTGGCATGTACCTCTTTGACAATATTTTGTGCCTCGGCTCTGCTCAAACATCGTAGCCACATTTGGTCAAACGATTATCTGTAGAGAACATTTCCCACCAGGGCGTAAGACATGGCTCTTCTTGTGATGTGGTGTGCCTCAGACTTGTCCTCCAGTAGCTTTCCAGTATGCAAATATTCTATTAATGGCTTGCGTCAATCTTTGTTGATGTCTGCAACTGTATTTATTGTTTCTTCTTTTCTAAGTTTATGTAGAGTTTCAAGTTCGATTTGAAACAAGACTTGTCTTCCTTGCATCGTGACTTTTATGGAATCCTTTAGGGGACATGCCATTTCCTTAGCGAGTTTTGTTAGAGCGTCAGCATGGGCATTATCTCCCCGAGGAATCCGGTAGAAAGTCACCTCAGAAAACTGCTCCAGGAGCCTCATCACGTACTGATGGTATTCTGTTAATCTTGGTTTCAAAATTTTGTATTGTCCGACAACTTGCTGCATGATAAGTTGAGAGTCACCATAAATGACAATGTTTGTTATACCCATTGAAATTGCCAATTCCAATCTGGTGATTAAAGCTTCATATTCTGCTTCATTGTTGGTGCATGGATTTGTCAGGTGGTATGAGAACCTCATCATGCCCTTATCTGGCGTAATAAAGATCAAACCTATCCCTGCCTTGCCTGGTATAATTATGCATGACCCTTTGTCTTTCTTGGCTGACGAAGCACCATCAAAGTACATTTCCCAGTGCTGTGCACTAGAAAATTCCATTTGTAGTATCTGCTCGTCTAGTAACTCGTCATTGAGAGAGGACCCAGCTGGCAGTGGGTGTGCAGCGAGAAATTCTGCTAAAATCTGTCCCTTGATAGCTCAAAGGGGCACAAAAGTTATGTCGGGTGTGCAGCAAGAAAATCTGCTAAAATCTGTCCCTTGATAGCACGGAGGGGTACAAAAGTAATATCAAGTTGCAATAAGATCATTGACCATCTCGCTAAACGTCCGGAGAGTGTTGGTCGGGTCATCAAATATTGCAATGGGTTAACTTTCAAAATTAGGGTGGTCTTATGAGAAAGCATATAATGTCTAAGCTTTTGGGAGGCAAAAATTAGTGCCACACAATGCTTCTCAATAGGTGGATACCTTATCTCTGTCGGTATTAGATGATGACTCAAGTAGTAGAGCACATTTTCTTTGCCCTCCTCATTAATTTGGGCTAAGAGGGCTCCAAGAGAGTCATCTAAAGCCGCGGTATAAAGTGTTAACGGTTCCCTGGGAATAGGGGCTGCCAAAACAGGAGGTGTCATTAAATATTGTTTAACGTCCTCAAAGGCCCGTTGACATTTCTCTTCCGAAATAAATTTGGTGTCCTTTTTAATTAATGCCGAGAAAGGCTGACACCTACCTGAGAGATTAGAAATAAAGCGTCTCAGATATGCCAACTTCCTCTGGAAGGAACGTAGCTGCTTTAAGGTTTTAGGGGGAGGCATTTCCAAGATAGCTTTAATCTTATCCGGGTCGATCTCGATTCCCTGATGACGGACAATGAATCTTAGAAATTTCCCGGAGGTGACGCCAAAGACACACTTTAAGGGATTCATTTTAAGGTCATATCATCGTAATCGTTCAAACACGATGCTCAAATCATACAAATGGTCTATTTTCCGTTTACTTTTGATGACCAGATCATCCACATAGCATTCTACTTGATTGTGAATGAGGTCGTCAAAAATCTTGATCATTGCATGCTCATATGTTGCTCCAGCATTCTTTAGGCCAAACGGCATTACTGTGTAGCAGAAGATTCCAATCGGTGTTCTGAAAGCTGTAAGCGCTGCATCCTTGGGAGCCATTTTAATTTGGTTATATCCTGATGATCCATCCATGAAGGAGAAAATCTCATGTGTTGAAGCAATGTCCACCATAATCTTTGGTATAGGTAGTGGAAACTTGTCTTTTGGTCATGCTTTTTTCAAATCTCTGAAGTCGACACAAATGCGGATCTGTCCATTTTTCTTTTTAACCAGTACAATATTAGCTAACTACATAGGGTACTGCTCTTCTTTAACAAAGTTGGCTTCTATTAATTTCTTTACCTCAGCGATGACTTGTTGTTCTATCCCGAGGCGCATTCTCCTTGGAGCGTGTTTTACTGGGGTTACATTCTTGTCCACCCCAGGTTTATGGACTGCAACCTCTGCTGACAGTCTTAGCATTTCATCGTAGCTCCATGCAAAGTAATCTTTTAATTCTGTTAATATTTTGACTAATTTTGCAGATTCTTCGTCATCAAGTAGAGAACTTATAAATGTAGGTCGGGGTCGTTCTTCAGCCCCGAGGTTAATTTCTTTCAATTCATCGACAGTGGATTTAATTTCTTCCTCAAATTCTGGCGGAGCATCCTCTATTGGTTGATTAGCAGAGTCATCTTCTATATCGAGACAATCCTCTTCTGACTTACTAGTAACAACCATGCAAAATTCAGAATCATCGACTGGTCCAACTGTACAAAATCCGAGACCTTCTTTTGAATTGAGAGTTCGACTTTTAGCATTCCATAGTTTTTCAAAAAGTTTAAATTTATCTTTTGGCATTTATTTTGGTAAATGTCCCTATTGAATTAACTTTTGAACATAAGGCGAGAAGTAATCAAAAGGTAATTCCACTAATTAATTAGAATCAACATCCAAATTTACATGTTTTTCAAGCTCAGTAGAGGTAGAAGCGCGGTAAAATTTGATCAGCTTTGAACTAACACTCATCCAAATTTACATGTTTTTTAAGCTCAGTAGAGGTAGAAGCACGGTAAAATTTGATCGGCATTGAACCAACACTACGGACTTCCTTGACCTCTAAACTCTCGACTTTTGAGGGAGAATCGGAGTGAGGGTCATAGTATCTACATAGTGGTTTATCCGGTCATACATTATTTCATATTCATTCCTCTCTATATCTTCTAGGGATATCTCGTACTGAGGCTTCTTCTGCTTTTTCATCATTACCTCATCTTCAGAATTGTCTTCATCACTAATGTTGATAGTTGGCCTAGTTCGTTCAACAATTAAATTGATCTTTCCTTGTCCGCGTCCCCGGCCTCGACCTCGGGTGCAAGAACTAGAAGAACCTCCACCAACTCGTTGTAAGGGAGTGGTAGAAGGTTGTTGAAGCGGAGTAGTCTGACCTCCTTTTTGTGATCCTTCTGAATCTTTACCTTTTTTTGTCGGAGTTGTATGGCCTTCTTTTTGTGATCCCTCTGAATTTTTGTCTTTGTTTGTTAAAATCTCACGGAGTTGTATGGCCTTCTTTTTGTGATCCCTCTGAATCTTTATCTTTGTTTGTCAAAATTTCGTGTTGTATGGCCTTCTTTTTGTGATCCCTCTGAATCTTTATCTTTGTTTGTCAAAATCTCGTGTGAGAAGATAATCATCTTTAGAGGCGCGTAGTAGGCAGTGTCTTCGTGGATACCAACTTCATGCACTAAAAATGGTTGTAGATCTCCCTTGATGCAATTTTCTTGACCATCTTTGTGATAACTTCATGCACTAAAACGGCTACAGGTCCCTTGATGCAATTTTCTTGACCATCTTTGTGGTATTTAATGCACTGGTGTAGGGATGATGGGACCATATTGTGCTCATAAATCCATGGTCGACGCAATAGAGCGTTAAAAGAGGTCTCGACGTCGATGATATGAAATTTAACGGTTGTTACGAGTTCTCCGACCTTCATAAGTAATGAAATTGATCCAAGGGCTCTTTCTCCCTTTTGGTTGAATGCTCTTAACATCATCTTAGCGGGGATGAGCTCCTGAACATCAAAGTCTAAATCTGTTAACGGTCCGTAGACTCATCAAGTTAAGAGATGCTCCAGGATCCACTAAAACTCTGGATAACACAAATATAGACTCATCAAGTTAAGAGATGCTCTAGGATCCACTAAAATTCTAGAAAACACAAATCTGCCAATGTTGACGGAGATGTAGAGCGGACGGTTGTGGTCGGCGGTACCAAGCTGCAAGTCTTCATCTGTAAAGGTTACCCCTCACTGTTCTCTCAATGAGCAAACTTCTTCTGAGGATGTGCTGGCCAACTGAGCTAAGCAAATTTCTGGATCTAGCAAAGATGTAACCAGAGATTCTCTCATCTCCTTTGACAGGATTAGAGCATCGTAGATGCTTAGTCGGACAGGCAACTTCCTAAGATGAGCTAGCATGTTGTAGTCTACTTTGTACAATCCTCAAATTTTATCATGATTATGTGGTTCTTCCACTGGCGGAGGTGGGGGTACCTCTTCTCGAGTCATTATCTGTTTTCCTTTGTCCGTTGAGCTGTTCTTGGTGGTAACACTTTTCCGCTCCTTAAGTTGACTTCTGTGACTTCTTCTTCTTAAGATATCAGTTGAATCTTTCGGTGTCTTTTCCTCTTCATCGGAGAGGTCTAAGTAGATGGCAAATGGTGCACCATGATGCTCGAGAGTTGACTCTTCGTTATCGGTGTTGTCGTAAGCGATATCATTAAGTTCTTCTTTGGCCTTGACAACGAGTTCATCGGACTTAAGTACGATTTGAGGATCATTTTGGGGATCGAGATCGCAACTAGCTTGGTCATAATCAGTCA
>JXCR01144867.1:0-22211 GCA_002079205.1 Phalaenopsis hybrid cultivar | reverse complement strand
TCATTCATATTTTGTTTTATATTGTATTTCCAAGTCATTATACAAAACACATATCCTAAACCCGAGAGCTTTTTCGGTCAGTAGACCTGACAGTCCGCAACATACTCTGGCTAATTAAATTTGGCTCCATAGAAAATATGGGATTTGCTTGTGCACGTAATTTTAAAAAAAGTTCGTTGAAGCCCGACCTGGCTAGATATACGAGTCCACGCCTCTTCGAGTAGGAACTTCGAGTATCTCGCTTTTTAGAATGTCAAGGAAGACATTTCAAAATACTTTCTGCTAGAGTTTTTCTGCTTCGTTTCGCTATTCTCTTTGTTAAGGTTTCACATTTCCCTCGTTCGATAGCTTTGAAGCCGTAAGACGATGGTGTTTGATGATCCGGAGTATGCGCAGGCCGAAGAGAGCTCACGAACAGTATTAGAAGAGGCCGGCCAAGAAGACAAAGGTTGAACAGCCAATGAAGTCATAGAAGCAAAGGAAGAAGGAGGCGAAGAGGATGAAGGAAAGCATTGAAGGGGAAAACTTGTCCTGGTAATTGTCATCGTTTTATTCTTAGGTTATTTTTAGGTTATTTTTTTGTTATACATGGATTACTTAGAAGTGTATTCTCATGTTACTACTACATTAATCGGTTAATATTATGTTGTTTCTGCGTTATTCATTGTTTATTTTGGAATTTATTCCTGATTTATTTCTAGGTTATTATAGGTTATTCTTGAGTTAATCTGAAGTTTAGTAGTTATTGACAGCTATTCCAGTTTATTTCTGGGTTATTTTTAGGTTATTATTAGGTTATTCCTGAGTTACTATGAAGTTTAGTACTTATTGGCAGTTATTCCATGTTATTCCTGTGTTATTTTTAAGTTAATTATAGGTTATTTGTAAGTTAGGCGTATGTTATTCTTTGGTTAATCCTAGGTTTTTATTAGGTTATTTGTAATTCTTTGTAGGTTATTCTTGGGTTATTTTTAAGTTGATTCGTGGGTTATTTTTAGTTTATTCTCAGGTTATTTCTGGGTTATTTTTAAGTTACTTGCAGATGATTTTTAAGTTATATGCAGGTTATTCGTAGGTTATTCATGGGTTATTTTTAGGGTATTATTTTGTTAGTTTTAAAGTAATGTGTAGGTTGTTCCCGGGTTATTTTAAGGTATTGTTTTGTTAATTTTTAAGTTATGTGTAGGTTATTCGTAGGTTATTACTGTGTGATTTTTAAGTTATTCCTAGGTTATTTGTAGGGTATTCGTAGATTATTTCTGGGTTATTGTCAGTATTAATAACATGCATCTTATTCCTTTAGGTTGATGAATAAACAGTCAATGAATTGTAGATGTCGACCATCAGCAGTTAGAAAGGTTTTGGATAAGGTTCGGCCAATTGTCTCTCGGGAGACATGGTTAAATCTGGAAAGAATGAAGCTTAATCAATTTTTTTGATCTCCCACTATCCTAAAAATCACATCCTAACTATGCACTTATTGAATTGTTGGGATATGAATATATTAGCTTTCAGATTGGGGGGAAGGAGCTGAGTTTTGATGCAAACCAAGTTGTTTTGTTGATTGGCATGCCCAAAAGAGGTCCTACAGCAACTTGGGCTAAAAAACCCTTCAGTGATGTAGATGCAAGGCGAGCAAAGAGTGAAATATTGGAGATTTCATCCACTACTCTTAATGAACTTATTATTAAAGTTTTGTTGTCTAATTTATTATTTCCTTCCAGCAATTTTAGTGTACCCACAGGGCTCTATTCATTTGCTAAGAATGTAGATAGTTTTTCTTCATTTAATCCGGCTGCAACAGTATGTGACCACTTAATTGAGCAGATCAAAGCTTGCACTATCAAAATAAGGATGGGTCAGCCATTAGGATACATGAATGGGTTTGTTTTTCTTCAGTATATTGCCCAATCTCAATCAAAAAATT
Source organism: Phalaenopsis hybrid cultivar (assembly GCA_002079205.1). NCBI lineage: Eukaryota > Viridiplantae > Streptophyta > Magnoliopsida > Asparagales > Orchidaceae > Phalaenopsis > Phalaenopsis hybrid cultivar. The sequence continues at coordinate 20,284 of JXCR01144867.1, read as the reverse complement.
TATTTATTATCTTATTTGGGTTATATGAATTTCTGATTTATTAATCGTAATTATGTAGTTGTGGTTTTATGAGCGCACACTTGCGATAGCCCCGGCTTATTCTGACACCAGACCTCGAATGTTGAGGTGGCCAATAAATACATGGTGGAACCCTCCAAGGATCCATTTAATCTTTAAAAAGCTTAGTCCTATACAGGTGAATGATATTAATGTATGTTATATGTTCAGGATTATGTTTGGTTTTGGGTATATTATTTAATTCTTATAATGAATGTTTTGTAAGTTCTTGATTCTTTTGTTGATTTAATAGACAAGGAGCACAGTTTACTTGCCCCTCTCTAGTTGGCTCGATCTCGTCTCCTGCAAAGTCCATTGGAGAACCCAAAATTCACACTCATCCAACAACACCATAGTCTCATGATGCGATTCCTTTTGTACAGACTCGCAGCATCCCACCACCTACACATTCACATTTATGTTTTGAAGAGATATGACAAACTCTGAGGGAGCAACAACAAATTTTATTTCAATTGAAGGATTTCGTAAATAACCTAAAAGCTAGTATGGAGTATACAATGATGGAGGTGAAGACCGACATCAAGGAAATAAAGAAAAAAATAAATAAAGTTCTCATGGAATCTCTTATAGGTTTTGAATTTACTAGGAAGAAAGAAAGCCCAGAAAAGAAAGAATAACCACCTGCTCATATTAAGGAAGCATAGGAACAAGAGTGAGGGCCCGATATTCTTGAAGAAGAACAACTGATAGGTACAATGGCTGCCTTCAATGAAGCTACAACTGATATCGAAATAAATAAAGGTGTCGGGGAACCTGAAGAAGGCATCCTTAAAGACCCATTTGGTAACTTAGTCTGAATGATCAAGTCCAGAGGATTGAGAGAAAAGAGGACAGTCAGTTTTCCATTTGTTGTTGTAAAGAGAAAGAAAATGGAAGAACTTTCGACCTCTAAGATAGATGATTTAGTACAACATATCTATGATTCTTCTACATCGATTACCATACCATCTTCACAGCTCGATGAAGCTAGGGAAGAGGAGGCTGAAGAAGCTTAGGAGGAGGTACAGCCAGGAGCAATTGTTCCATACAAAGTTGCCCTCTCTTGTTCAGCCGTAGAGTTCCCCGACAGAGAACTATTACCATCACACATGCAACAGATGATAGATACTTGTTTAAACAAGTACAAAGAAAGGTATGTAAAAACAGAACACTTTTTTGTCAATTGTTTATTAAATCTAATAAAAATTATTCAATCAATATGCAGGGATGACTTAATAATTACTCATGGTCACATTCATATAAGTCGAAATGACCTTAAAGAACTTTGGGATAATAAATAAGTTGGGGTAGAACATGTAGATATGTTTGCCATTGGATTATATAACCATAGGCGTCAGCTCTGATTCTTTTAGACCCTATTTGTACGTCTCTCTAGTACATTGAGTAAGTAATAAAATTATCATCAATGTTAGTTGTTCATGCTCTTTTAAACTCATTTATATTGTATATGCAGGGGTTCAGATACCATCCTATGCGAGATATTGTTGCCCACGTCATAGTGGAAGCTGTATCTCAAGCAGAGGCAATGTTATTTCCAATAATTAATAATAGGCATTGGACTCTAATTGTTGGGAACCAGAAGGACCGCAAGTGAAGATTCTACTACTCATTGCCTAATAAAATTCATTTGGGAGTCACCCGCGACGTAGTAAAATTTTAAGCCTTATCTAACTAACAAATGACATAAACTGTTTATTTTTTCACTGTTTTAAACTACCATTTGTATTACCAAATAAGACATCTTTGTAAGGATGCAAGGAAAGCTTTCTGCAGTGACCCAAGTAATTGAGATGTTATCACGACAGAGGCATTCCCACACAAAGTAATAGCGTCGACTGCGGTATATTTGTTTGTAAATATATGGAAGCAATTGTATCGAAAGACAATATTAAATGAAAAGACCATCAAGACTGGCAAGCTGAGATGCCTTGGTTTAGAAATCTATAGATATAAATTATTTGGAGGATAAATGTATCTCAGAACTTTGATTGCCTTTATGTTTTACAGGCTGAATGACTGTGAAATTTGGCAGACTTATATGCCTCAGATTTGGTCTATATGATTGTCTATTGTGTTTGAAATGTGGAATGTATATCTGTTTGATATCTTATTGCAAGGCTAAATGTTTGAACTGCTGAATGACTGTATGTTTGATGTGCTGAAAATTGCAAGGGTGAATGTTTGTATCTACATGTTTTATATGCTGAATATTGTAGGGATGACTGTTTGAACTGCTGGATAACTATGTCTGATAATTTCAATGTTGCAGGGGTGAATGTATTTTTAAGTTATTTTTGCAGTATTGTTGGGTTATTGTTGAGGTATTTTTAGGTTACAGTTGGGGTGTTGTAAGGTTACGGTTCAGTTATTGTTTGGGGTATTGTTAGGTTATTCTTAGGGTATTATTAGGTTTTTCTTGGGGTATTGTTAGGTTACGGTTGATGTATTATTAAGTTACGGTTGGGGTATTGTTAGGTTATTGTTGGAGTATTGTTAGGTTATTATTGAGGTATTGTTAGGTTACAATTGGGGTGTTGTAAGGTTACGGTTGAGTTATTGTTTAGGGTATTGTTAGGTTATTGTTGGGGTATTGTTAGGTTAAGGTAGATGTATTTTTAAATTATAGTTGGGGTATTGTTAGGTTATTGTTGGGGTACAGCTAGGTTATTGTTGGAGTATTGTTAGTTTACTGTTGAGGTAATGTTAGGTCATTATTGAGGTAATGTTAGGTTATTGTTGGAGTATTGTTAGGTTATTATTGAGTTACACAATCATATTACACAATCAGATAACAAAATTCTATACTCAACATATAGATGAACTACAAAACATACATTTACAGCTTCCATTTGGAATAATGTTATATGAACTAGTACATTAGTACAAATGAGTTAAAGTGGGCACAACACATTAAAACAGGTGAATTATATTGAGCACAGAGTATGTTGGATCCGGTGTGACAATTTCCTGACTTAGAGAGTGTGACACTGCAATTGTATTTGCATCGTAATGGAGGTGCGGTTCTTGGCTCGTATATGTTTCTTGATTTTTTCCTGCATACAATGGTAAAAGTATAAGACAATTAATTTTGCATATAATCATAAATATATGAAATGTTGAATGATAATTATATGGAATGTAGAATGGTAAATATATGGAATGTAGAAATATATACATTTGGCTCTCTTGTTTTTTTCCTAGTATCCTTTTAACCTCACATTAGAAATACCATTCGGTCTCATTTTTGCGATATCATTCACATTGCAGTCACTGTTATGGGATTTCTTTCTTTTTGTTTGGTATATTTGGTTTAGGATCCTTCCCATCTAATATATCCTCAACATCTTCAGACGCTGTTTTCAATAATTCAATTATATGTGTCTCGGCGCGTACATTTCCTTGAGCTTTATTAATTAATTAGTAGGCAAACTTTTGAGCATGTGACCGAAATAGGATTATATATGTTTCCACTAACCTCTGTAGCAAGGAAATTAAATGCATCCGCTGCTTAAATCCCAGAACCTGCCATTGATCTCAGCAAAATTGAATTTAACTCGTTATTCCTCCGACTGGAACATGGAAGGTGCTAGTCACCGGATTCCGCCAAGGGGTAGTTATGACTTTCAACAAATTTCCTTATGGTCCAGTTGCCATCAAGATCAATAGCATGACGAACCATTGCTTCACAGCCAGTCCTTGTATCCTCTTTTCTGTACTTCACAATAGTGGTTAGCTGTGATTCTCTTTTATGACTTGATTTTCCACAAATATAATCCTTCGACATAATTTGTTTGGATTTAGCCCAGTAAGTTGTNGTAATGGAGGTGCAGTTCTTGGCTCGTATATGTTTCTTGATTTTTTCCTGCATACAATGGTAAAAGTATAAGACAATTAATTTTGCATATAATCATAAATATATGAAATGTTGAATGATAATTATATGGAATGTAGAATGGTAAATATATGGAATGTAGAAATATATACATTTGGCTCTCTTGTTTTTTTCCTAGTATCCTTTTAACCTCACATTAGAAATACCATTCGGTCTCATTTTTGCGATATCATTCACATTGCAGTCACTGTTATGGGATTTCTTTCTTTTTGTTTGGTATATTTGGTTTAGGATCCTTCCCATCTAATATATCCTCAACATCTTCAGACGCTGTTTTCAATAATTCAATTATATGTGTCTCGGCGCGTACATTTCCTTGAGCTTTATTAATTAATTAGTAGGCAAACTTTTGAGCATGTGACCGAAATAGGATTATATATGTTTCCACTAACCTCTGTAGCAAGGAAATTAAATGCATCCGCTGCTTAAATCCCAGAACCTGCCATTGATCTCAGCAAAATTGAATTTAACTCGTTATTCCTCCGACTGGAACATGGAAGGTGCTAGTCACCGGATTCCGCCAAGGGGTAGTTATGACTTTCAACAAATTTCCTTATGGTCCAGTTGCCATCAAGATCAATAGCATGACGAACCATTGCTTCACAGCCAGTCCTTGTATCCTCTTTTCTGTACTTCACAATAGTGGTTAGCTGTGATTCTCTTTTATGACTTGATTTTCCACAAATATAATCCATCGACATAATTTGTTTGGATTTAGCCCAGTAAGTTGTGTGGTCCTAGCGTACAGTGAAACCAACTTAATGTGCATAAGCACAATAATATTTGTAAGCCTCTTCCTCATTACGGACAATAGTATTAAGAAATCTACGAGCAATTGGATCATTGCAATCTGTTTCTGGCCCAAGTAATTGCAAATTTGAATTATACCATAGAGACAGTCATATATTCAGAAAAGAACACACCCTGTAGCTATTACACAATTTTTTGAAAGAGCTGGTAGGTTACTTCTTCTCGGGTTATTCTTAGATTATTGTTAGGTTATTCTCGGGTTATTCAGTATTTCTTCAATGTACCGGAAGATAAATAAACCCTAACCACAGAATAATGAAAAAATAACCTCACGACAATATTTCACATTTTTGGAGAGAGTTGGTAGGTTACTTTATCGGGTTATTCTTAGGTTATTCTTGGGTTATTCTCGGGTTATTGATTATTTCTTCAATGTACCCGAAGATAAATAAACTCTAACCACAGAGTAATGAAAAAATAACATCACGATAATCGAAGATTCAGAGAATATTTCACCTTTTTTGAGAGAGCTGGTAGGTTACTTTCTCGGGTTATTCTTAGGTTATTGTTGGGTTATTCTTGAGTTATTGAGTGTTTCTTCAATGTACCCGCAGCAAGTAAACCCTAAACCCTTGAATAATCAAAAAACAATCTCACAACAATCGAAGATTCATAGAATATTTCACTGTTTTTTGAAAGAGCTGGTAGGTTACTTTTTCTCGAGTTATTCTTAGGTTATTATTGGGTTATTATCGGGTTATTGAGTATTTCTTTAATATAACCGCAAATAATATAAACCTAACCACCAAATAATAAAAAAAACCTCACGACAATCGAAGAAAAATTGGAAAACGGAAAACAGATTCAAGTAAGCAAGAAATCTTACCTCCGTTTCAAACGCGTTGACATTGATTTCGTCATCCATGTTCTCTAACTCTTCATTAAGAGAGAAATTTATCTCCATTATAAATGCAGTGACCAAATCCTAACAGAGAGAACGTTTTTTGAAACCTTCTTTTCTACTGTATCATGCAGAATAGAAGATTTGGATGGAATAATACGAAAAATACTGGAGGGAAGACGCAAAAAAAACGGGATAATACGTGAAATTTTGCACGTCGGGCTGGGCCGGGCTTAAACGCATTTTTTTTTACCTCTCATTACTTGTAAATATGGGTCACTTAAGGAAAAATTCCGCCCTAAACCCTTGTTTATCTCCCTCCAACTTTCAGTTTTGCATGAAACATCACCTTTGTGAAAGAAACTTTGTGATATAGAGCTAGGTAGGAGGCAATGACGGGATCACAACCTACAAAGACTAAGAACGCCCAACTCTCTTATCTTCCCGCTTCGCGAGTACCTGAAACCATTAATAAGCCTTTTCACATCATTATTCCTCTTCGCTTGTCTCGGATTTACTAAATCCGTACGGGCTACCCGTTTGTTCGGTGTTCGGACAGATCACATAAAAACGGCGTTTAAGCACGCGATCGCAGGGCTACCCCGGGCACTAAAAAAACCTAGTGCTCCGCCGAAAGCCAGGGTAAGGCATTTGAAGCCGTTCGTGGCTCTCCGTCGCCGAAAGCCAGGTTCCCCTTCCTACACATATTCCTTCGCTCTCCTCCGTGCGCCCTCTCCTTCGTCGAAAGGCATTCAAAGCCGTTTCGTTGCTCTCTGTCACCGAAAGCCAGGCCCCCCCTTCCTACACATCCTCCTTCGCTCTCCTCCGGGCGCCCTCCGTTCTCCTCTGCCGAAAGCCAGGTATTTTCTCCTCCGTCGCATTTAACATTGTTGAAAAAGAAGATTCTGTTATTGTTTTAGAAATTAGGTTATTGCTTGTGAGCTCTTAAAGCTTGTCTTTTTTTGGTTACACAAATCATTGTTCACAAGTTTACTTCAGTCCTGTTTTACTGACTTTACCTCTCTTGTTTCATGTTTTTGTCCGTTGCCGCTCCTTGCTTTTGTTTCATGCTTTTGTTCATTCACTGCTGCTAGGAAGGAAATTATAAAGATATGAATATGAATATCCATATCTTTGGCAAGGAAGGAAATGGTGTTGGTTTGCCTTCTTTGTTACACATTGCTTGTTGTATTCCACAATCAGGTTTCATTTTTTTGTTTTCGTTTTTCTGTACGGCACCTTGGTTTCGTCATTGGGAGAGTTTAGGTGATTTTGGAATTTGGTAGTTTGGTGTCCCTGCAGGTAAGTAGTTCCTATTTTCTGAATTTTTTGTTTGCAAGTTGTTAGAATGTTGTTTGATATCTGTGTAGTAACTGATTTCAACAATTTATTATTTACTAAATTTTTTCAAGATTGATTTATAATTTCTATTGTTCATTTATGTTGGATGTTTATGGCTCCTTGTGGGGTAATTGTGTTTTTTTAAAAAGATTTTTGCTTATCTTTGATGATTGGTGTTTGGTATTTCCTCCTCATATGTGCTTAATGTTATAATACGGTGATCTGAACTCAATTTCACCTGTTGTGAAAGCTTGCGGTGTGACATGTTTATAAGTCCGAAAGGTCTCCTGGAAGGCCTCTCTTTTGCTATATGTTCAATACAAAGTTATCTGATCATCTGTAGAAGAAAACATGCATCATATTCCACAAGAAACATTTGAATTCCATGTCGGTCATCTCATACCACATGAAGACTCAGAATATGCTTACAACCACGAAGGTGAAGGTGCAAGGGAAATAGCCGCATTGCGAGACCAGATAGATGACAAAATTGCTCGATGATGACATTATTTTTTCGTGGGCTTTTAATCTTTATTTTGGAGTATGAATATACATATCTTTGAAAGGAAATTATAAATAGGGAAAACAATTTATATTGGATTTTGGCGAAGTTTAAAGTCAGTTTTTGTTTCCCTTTTTTGTACAGTTGTTGAATGTTCTGTGAATTTACCCTTAAGTTAGAACTAATTGAATTTGAAGATGGTTCAATTTCTATCCTGCAATTATAATCTCTTATAAACGTTGTGGGAGGCAGCAACTTTCTTTATTCCAATTATGTACTTAGTTCTTATTAACCAAAGTTTTATTTAGCTTAGGATATGTTTGTAAATTTTACAAAATGTGTGTAATTTTGTTATATTGACCTGATGTGGCTGATCTTATGTGCTTGAATACATAAATTCTCACACCCAAGTATAATTTTGCTAATAGAGCTTCAAGATACACCAGTGCTTTCCTTTTCCTATCCTCTCTTCTACCTTGTTAGTGATAAACTCTATTTCATATTTATTGATCTTATATCATTTTCTATTAGACTGAAATCACTGCAAATTTTAGGTAATTGTCTCCATGGACTTTGGAGGTAGATATCGCACTCCCAGTAAAATTGCATGCTTAAGTTGTTCCCATTCTGTTGCATTTGATTGTTTCTCTAATAAATCATATGTGTGAACAGATGTTGCAGGGGACTATGCTAGTTGGGTGCAGAATAACATATTATATGAAGTTTATTTAGCTATTATTTGCATGAATTACAATAGGTACATAAATTAAACATACTTGTTGCATGAAGACCGTGCTAATGAAAGCTAATTTGAGCTGATTTGCCTTCTCAGTACATGTTGACATTATAAGCAACTATGAATATGGATCATGGACCTTCAATTATGGGGTTTTAATTTTTTTTTTATAACTTCTAAGCTTTTGCTTATTTGAAAATAGCCTTTGCATGCTTCAAAATTCTCAAAATTCTATGAAATAAGAAATTGCTTGCTTTGCTCATATGGCCTTTGCATTGTTCATAAAAATAGCCTTTGCATTGTCCATATGGCATTATCTGTGATGCAAGGTGTTGCATGCTTAAAAATTCTTAATTTTGCATATTGAAGTTGACTCCTACTTGTATCATATTCATGGAAAATTTTATAAGGCGCAGTTGGTTGTATAAGGTGCTGAACATGCGGAATTTAGCTTCCTCCAGATTGGTTTTAGTTGTATAAGGTGCAGTTGGTTGCAGTATTTATTTCTTTTAACTTGGACGAGGCTCTCCTAGTATTTATCTGCTTTGCAGGGAACTATTACAAATTCTTCTACATGCCCCATTTGATTGCTTCTAAATAGGAAACATAATTATGCATTCTATTTGGTTTGATGTAAATGAAGCGGCTTATTTCATTTTTTGTTGATTGCCACTAAGACGATTTATAGATAGAACTGAGAAAATAAATTCATATGCATTATGAGTTGGGCAAGCACTTGGGATGGATTGTTTTATTATCGGGTATTTTGTAGCAGTTTGAACATTTTTCTACATGATATTATGTTTTTTGTTGCTAGAATTTGTTATTGTAAATAACAATTTTTAGGTGGTATGTATGTGTCGAATGAGTCTAAAGTGAGTTAATTGGTTCTAAAATAGCTGAGGGGTAGACATTACAACTTTTGTGTGCCAGTTTTTTCATTTAACTTAAAAATCTGCAAATAAGTAGTTTACAAAACGCGCAAACCAAACAGTTAAACAACTTATCCAAAACAGGGGCAGATTGGTCATTTAGCCAGAATCAGCTGTTTTCCAAACGCACAAACCAAATAGTCAGTCAACTTATCCGGATCAGCAGATCATCAGCAGATTATCAGGATAAGTTGCTTATCAGCATAAGCTGGATAAGCTGCAGCTGCCCCAAACAGACCCTAAATCTCGGATTTACAACGAATCAACGTTAATTTGAGATTTACCAAATCTCAGGATTTACAAAGGAAAATTTGCCGATCCTCCGCGCTCCCCATTCGACCGAGAAGCTTTGAGGTCTGCCCTATCTCGCGACTCCCTGCTTTCGTTCTTCGGCATTCTCGGCTCCCTGCTTCTGTTAGGCATCGTGCTCTTCTTTGGCAAGCTTCTTATTTGTTCTTCTCGGTAGGTATAACCTCTTCCGTGCGGCTCGCTGCTTCCGTTAGGCATCGCACTCTTCTTCGACAAGCTTCTTCTTTGTCCTTCTCGGCAGGCAGGTATAACCACTTCCGTGCCTCTTCTTCGCAACTCCACAGGCTTTTCGACAGTCATTTCTTCCTCTTCTTCGCACCTCGACAGACATTTCTACGGCATTTATTTCTCTTCTTCGTCTGCAGTTCTTCCTCTTCCTCTTCTTGTTCTGCATTTTTTCTTCTTCGGTACTTACATTATTGTATTTCATGGTGGAGAACGAAATCAGATAACCACATTTGCAATTACTTCTTCTTCGGTTGGGAAGGAATTAAAGGAAATTGGGCTGCAGAACTCTCATATGTTCTAGCCTCGTAGGGAAAAGTCACCAATAACAAATTGTGTTATCAGTTCTGTTTTCTAGTATGGTTAGTTGTGTTATTTTAGGATGGAGTGATTGCCAAAATACAATTTTATGAGGGTCTAATGTATGCAACATTTCCCTATACCTATATATCGACCAAGATTTTGAATTAAGAAGACATTGATCCGGCGCGACAATGTTATATTAACATCATAGCGACTTAATTCCACAGTTTGGCCAATGATCAGTTTGGGGTTTTTAAAAAAAAATTCTCCTTGTTTCTTTCCCTCACAAAACTCTTGGTTTAAGTTTTCTCAATGTTGACGTTTCTGCTCTAGATTTTTTTGTTTGTTTAATTTATGGTCTGAGAGTCTTCTCCTTCCCTGTTATTGGTAGTTGGAAACAATGTATTACCATTTGCCTAAACTGATTGTGGGGGAGAAGACGGAGCTCTGCATATCCAATTTGGAGCAACTGCTGTACACAATTTGGATCTAAGAAGTACTTGATTGGCCTCATGAGTAATCAAGTTTCATTCATGAATGCTACTTGATCAATTACATGCAATCATAACAACTTCTTTCAGAAATAGGATTGTGTGGATGAAACCAAAATTTAAATACAATCTAATCCTATTATAAGATGAAACTTAATCCCATCCAAAAGTTAAACCTAATTTTAACTGAAGAAGATCTTCTTTGTAGCCCAAATTGACTTATTTTGGATTTTATGAAAAAATGACATTCTTTTTGGGCTAAACTTGCTGATTTATATTGCATCATAAATTCAGATTTTATAGATATAAGCACTTCAACTTAATGTTTTATGTAGGTAGGATTTTCAATGATTTTATCTTAGGTTATCCCTCTTGATTTGAGATCCATCCAAATCCATTTCACTTGGTCCCAAGCTTGGCCATGTGTAGGTGTTGGCTGAATTGATCTAGTTTTTAACCATGCCTGACTCATTAATTTCACACCAAGCTTTAGCAAAGCCAAAAACTGATTTAGGGTTAGTTTGAGACAGCTGCAGTTTATTAAAAAATAGTTGTGAAGCTGCTGAATAATAATCTGATGTTAAAAAAGCTGCAGTGGTTATTACTAATTTTTTTTTAAAGTCAGACTGTAGCTAGAAAGCTGCCACCGCACCTAGCCAGGAGTGGTGGGAAGACACATATTTCAGCGGCAGCCTTTTGAGAAAGATGTCAAAATGCAGTTTACCCAAACAGACAAATCTACGGTGCAGTGCCGCACCGCCACCACACTGCCACTGCATCGCCACCGCACCACCACCTCAAACAGACCCTTAGTGTCGCTTAATTTTCTCAACTTTCAGGACACAATCATACTCCAAAAGATAAACACATGTATCGTGATGCATTTGTGCATGTGTGGGCGTACATGTCTTTTTGCTTTTATTGAATCTAGTGTTAGTTTGCTCAAATTCTGGCCTAGGTTAATTCAATTTTAATTCAAGCTGAGCACGGTTCATTGATTTGGATTTAAACTTAAATCAAAACTGATCTTATTTTTATATGGTCTTTAATTGTTAGTTAAATGATTAACCCTATATGCATGCTCAAGGTTTCTTTATTTCCTTTGTCATATTTTTGGCTTATACTTTCTCAAAGACCATGCACTGAAGGTTGAATTTGTTACTATAAGATTGATGTATCTCTGTCACTGATTGATTTCTTTTGTGTTTTTTGACTTGAGAATCTGCTATTATTTCAATTGAACATAAACTGTTAGAGATATATAGGGTTTTTGTTTCATTTTGTTTTTCAATTGTTTACCATGCATTTTAATGGTTTTATTTTATTTTATTTAGGTTGTTCTTTAGTAAAATCATGTGTTTGATTGGGTAAGGTCTTTATAATTCATTTCAGTAAACTTTATGTTTATGTTTCATTTAGATGCAATTTTAAAATTTCATTTGTAATGATCCTAAAGAAAAGATACTTCAATTATTTTTCCTTTGCTTTCATCTCGTATTTTATGGATGGAAGGTCAAATTTTATTTTGCATTAATATTCATCAGCAGTGATGTTCGAGTGCTGGAGCCCAGCTTATGTCGACGAAGAAAATTACTTTCTTTTTGATAACTTTGATCCAATGAAATTGCAAAATTCTAGCGACTTGAACAACAGCAGCATTGAACCCCATGAGCTTCACTGTAGTGGAGTTGAAAGAGAGCAGAAAGATCAGATATTGGAATCATCAATTGATGTGAAGATGGAGAAGGTCAGCCTAGTTGATATTATAGATGGAGGCCAAGGAGAAGTGGGTTTGGAGGAGAAGGAAGGTGGAAGTTATGGAGACATGATGTGCGTGAAGCCTGGATTGGAAGATTTGAAGAGTGAACTGCCAAATAAGGAAGGAATTTTTGATGGAGAGAGTGATGAGGAGGGGAGCACATCTTTAGAATCCGAGTCTGACAATGGGGACTCTTCAAGTGATGCGTCCAGTAGTGATGAATCCATGAGTGCTGCCGAGTCGCTTTCAAGCAGTGAAGATGAAGATGGTGTTGGGATGAAAAGGAGAGAGATGAGTGAAGAATTTGAAGAAGGTGAGGTGAGGGAGTTTGATGCACATATGATTGATTTCCTTAGTGATGCGGAAGTGGAAGGTTCGAAAGGACCCATCCGTTCAAAAAATGAGGTTGAGGTATATATCTTTCTTTCCTTATTTGTTGTCCTTTCCATGTTTTTGTTAGCATTTTTATGTTTGTGGAGCCGTCCGTGGAATGCATATAATGGCAATGCTGATAATATGTGAATTGCTTTTATTTTCTAACTGGGATTTGGCTCGATGTGCTTGACTAGCTTTGAGGTCATTTTGGTTGAATTGTTATTTTACATCTTATATGAGCAGCACTTGCATATGTTTTTGTATTTGGGCATTTACATACTTACCCCATAAGTCTTGTATATTTACATATCCAATACCTAAACATTCATATTTACATAGCTACCACTCAAATCTTTGACATCATATCAATAATACCACTGTAACTTAATTTTTAAAAGTAAATTACACGTTTTCATGCATAAGTATTTAATACCAAAGTGTTATGAATGTAAATTTCAAATTTTTGGTGTTAGATATGCAACGATAAAAGAATTGTGTGGCATGTAAATTTCCCAATTTTATTTGAGGATGGGTTGCGTACTTCCTTGTTTCACTTGCTAACATGGAATAGAAATTTACTTAGTTTGTACTTCCATGCATATAGAATCAGAAATATTGAGATCTACTTGTCAGTTTTTATAATTTTTTGTTATTTGATTTTTAGTTATGCCATCATATTTAAAGGTTTTAGAGCCAGGCTTTATTTCCAAAACCTTTCAAGTGTTTCCAAACATGCCTGCAGACTTATGGTTTTAGTTTTATGGTGAAGTGCTTTAGATTGGTGTCCAATCTTGTATTTGATGTTTGTGCAGGATTACTGCTTTGCAACAAAACAATTTAGTATTTTTTTTGTTCAATTTTGTCAATAGCAGTGCCAGCTATTCGAAGAACTGGACTTTACTATTCCAGATGAATATATAAATGTAAATATTTTATTGATTTTGGCTTGCTGGGTGCTTATATGGATGCATGTTTTGTAGGATCTTCCTCCAGTTCCTATGGTTAAAGTAACACTACAGGAAAATCACCAGCTGCTGCCAGTGGGAGTTATTTCATCTGTAAGTAGAATGTTTCCTTAGTTTAAAAACACTGGATTGTGTTTGTTACTCATTTACATATATCAGCATTTTTTTTTTCATTGTTTTGAGTGATCTTTTAATGTCACAATTGGTTACACTGGCAACATTTTCTTATTTGGTGAGTGGTGCATGTTGAAGAAAAATAATGATAAAAAGATGACTGCATTTGTTGTTTTGCAGCAGAGTAATTTTAGTGCACTGTTGAACTAGTTCCTGCTATTTCTGATTGGGCAATTTTACACAAACACGCCAACTCCTTCATTTCTACTCTGTTGCATTTATTTCTTTTGCTGCTCCTGTCATTTATGCTTATTTAGAAGTTATTATAAATTTTTTTCCTCTAATGACCTTGTACGTATCTTATCTTAAAAATTCATCTTGATGCGTTAATCTTGTTGCCTTACTGATCTGTTGATTCCATTTATTTAAAATTTTCGATCTACTAACATAAAACATTGATCATTGAAATCTCTCAGATAATGGGCAATAGAGTCATTATCGAGGGTTCTGTTTTGCACAACCCTCTTAATGAGGGATCTATTCTCTGGATCATGGACACCCGACTCCCATTAGGTCTGGTAGATGAAATATTTGGACCTGTCAAGAATCCCTACTATATTGTTAGGTACAATACTGAAGAAGAAGTGCCAGCAGGAATCAGAGTGGGTGTAGCCATCGCTTTTGTTGCAGAATTTGCCAGTCAAATTCTCAATGACAAGGAGCTCTACAGGAAAGGCTATGATGCCTCAGGTGAGAATGACGAGGAGGTTGATAATGAGGTAGAGTTCTCCGATGATGAAAAAGAAGCTGAGTGTAAGAAATCTCTGCGGGAAGGAAAGAGCGCGATCAATCAGTGTAAAGGTGTGAAGCAAGCTAGGTTTAAAGGGAAGAGGAATAACTTAATGAGGCCTAGGACCCAACATAAGGACATACGAAAACGACCATCTTGTGGACAATTATCTATGTATCAGCCACATCCTACAGGTCTGATGCCGCCCCAACCAGCACCATTAACGAGTCAATCTGGAATAATTCCTGGATCATGGAGTTCACCGGCTTCTGCTACAAATGCAGATTTGATACCACCCCCCACAATGCGNTATTTAGGGTATTGTTAGGTTATTGTTGGGGTATTGTTAGGTTAAGGTAGATGTATTTTTAAATTATAGTTGAGGTATTGTTAGGTTATTGTTGGGTTACAGTTAGGTTATTGTTGGAGTATTGTTAGGTTATTGTTGAGGTAATGTTAGGTCATTGTTGAAGTAATGTTAGGTTATTGTTGGAGTATTGTTAGGTTATTATTGAGTTACACAATCATATTACACAATCAGATAACAAAATTCTATACTCAACATATAGATGAACTACAAAACATGCATCTACAGCTTCCATTTGGAATAATGTTATATGAACTAGTACATTAGTACAGATGAGTTAAAGTGGGCACAACACATTAAAACAGGTGAATTATATTGAGCACAGAGTATGTTGGATCCGGTGTGACAATTTCCTGACTTAGAGAGTGTGACACTGCAATCGTATTTGCATCGTAATGGAGGTGCAGTTCTTGGCTCGTATATGTTTCTTGATTTTTTCCTGCATACAATGGTAAAAGTATAAGACAATTAATTTTGCATATAATCATAAATATATGAAATGTTGAATGATAATTATATGGAATGTAGAATGGTAAATATATGGAATGTAGAAATATATACATTTGGCTCTCTTGTTTTTTTCCTAGTATCCTTTTAACCTCACATTAGAAATACCATTCGGTCTCATTTTTGCGATATCATTCACATTGCAGTCACTGTTATGGGATTTCTTTCTTTTTGTTTGGTATATTTGGTTTAGGATCCTTCCCATCTAATATATCCTCAACATCTTCAGACGCTGTTTTCAATAATTCAATTATATGTGTCTCGGCGCGTACATTTCCTTGAGCTTTATTAATTAATTAGTAGGCAAACTTTTGAGCATGTGACCGAAATAGGATTATATATGTTTCCACTAACCTCTGTAGCAAGGAAATTAAATGCATCCGCTGCTTAAATCCCAGAACCTGCCATTGATCTCAGCAAAATTGAATTTAACTCGTTATTCCTCCGACTGGAACATGGAAGGTGCTAGTCACCGGATTCCGCCAAGGGGTAGTTATGACTTTCAACAAATTTCCTTATGGTCCAGTTGCCATCAAGATCAATAGCATGACGAACCATTGCTTCACAGCCAGTCCTTGTATCCTCTTTTCTGTACTTCACAATAGTGGTTAGCTGTGATTCTCTTTTATGACTTGATTTTCCACAAATATAATCCATCGACATAATTTGTTTGGATTTAGCCCAGTAAGTTGTGTGGTCCTAGCGTACAGTGAAACCAACTTAATGTGCATAAGCACAATAATATTTGTAAGCCTCTTCCTCATTACGGACAATAGTATTAAGAAATCTACGAGCAATTGGATCATTGCAATCTGTTTCTGGCCCAAGTAATTGCAAATTTGAATTATACCATAGAGACAGTCATATATTCAGAAAAGAACACACCCTGTAGCTATTACACAATTTTTTGAAAGAGCTGGTAGGTTACTTCTTCTCGGGTTATTCTTAGATTATTGTTAGGTTATTCTCGGGTTATTCAGTATTTCTTCAATGTACCGGAAGATAAATAAACCCTAACCACAGAATAATGAAAAAATAACCTCACGACAATATTTCACATTTTTGGAGAGAGTTGGTAGGTTACTTTATCGGGTTATTCTTAGGTTATTCTTGGGTTATTCTCGGGTTATTGATTATTTCTTCAATGTACCCGAAGATAAATAAACTCTAACCACAGAGTAATGAAAAAATAACATCACGATAATCGAAGATTCAGAGAATATTTCACCTTTTTTGAGAGAGCTGGTAGGTTACTTTCTCGGGTTATTCTTAGGTTATTGTTGGGTTATTCTTGAGTTATTGAGTGTTTCTTCAATGTACCCGCAGCAAGTAAACCCTAAACCCTTGAATAATCAAAAAACAATCTCACAACAATCGAAGATTCATAGAATATTTCACTGTTTTTTGAAAGAGCTGGTAGGTTACTTTTTCTCGAGTTATTCTTAGGTTATTATTGGGTTATTATCGGGTTATTGAGTATTTCTTTAATATAACCGCAAATAATATAAACCTAACCACCAAATAATAAAAAAAACCTCACGACAATCGAAGAAAAATTGGAAAACGGAAAACAGATTCAAGTAAGCAAGAAATCTTACCTCCGTTTCAAACGCGTTGACATTGATTTCGTCATCCATGTTCTCTAACTCTTCATTAAGAGAGAAATTTATCTCCATTATAAATGCAGTGACCAAATCCTAACAGAGAGAACGTTTTTTGAAACCTTCTTTTCTACTGTATCATGCAGAATAGAAGATTTGGATGGAATAATACGAAAAATACTGGAGGGAAGACGCAAAAAAAACGGGATAATACGTGAAATTTTGCACGTCGGGCTGGGCCGGGCTTAAACGCATTTTTTTTTACCTCTCATTACTTGTAAATATGGGTCACTTAAGGAAAAATTCCGCCCTAAACCCTTGTTTATCTCCCTCCAACTTTCAGTTTTGCATGAAACATCACCTTTGTGAAAGAAACTTTGTGATATAGAGCTAGGTAGGAGGCAATGACGGGATCACAACCTACAAAGACTAAGAACGCCCAACTCTCTTATCTTCCCGCTTCGCGAGTACCTGAAACCATTAATAAGCCTTTTCACATCATTATTCCTCTTCGCTTGTCTCGGATTTACTAAATCCGTACGGGCTACCCGTTTGTTCGGTGTTCGGACAGATCACATAAAAACGGCGTTTAAGCACGCGATCGCAGGGCTACCCCGGGCACTAAAAAAACCTAGTGCTCCGCCGAAAGCCAGGGTAAGGCATTTGAAGCCGTTCGTGGCTCTCCGTCGCCGAAAGCCAGGTTCCCCTTCCTACACATATTCCTTCGCTCTCCTCCGTGCGCCCTCTCCTTCGTCGAAAGGCATTCAAAGCCGTTTCGTTGCTCTCTGTCACCGAAAGCCAGGCCCCCCCTTCCTACACATCCTCCTTCGCTCTCCTCCGGGCGCCCTCCGTTCTCCTCTGCCGAAAGCCAGGTATTTTCTCCTCCGTCGCATTTAACATTGTTGAAAAAGAAGATTCTGTTATTGTTTTAGAAATTAGGTTATTGCTTGTGAGCTCTTAAAGCTTGTCTTTTTTTGGTTACACAAATCATTGTTCACAAGTTTACTTCAGTCCTGTTTTACTGACTTTACCTCTCTTGTTTCATGTTTTTGTCCGTTGCCGCTCCTTGCTTTTGTTTCATGCTTTTGTTCATTCACTGCTGCTAGGAAGGAAATTATAAAGATATGAATATGAATATCCATATCTTTGGCAAGGAAGGAAATGGTGTTGGTTTGCCTTCTTTGTTACACATTGCTTGTTGTATTCCACAATCAGGTTTCATTTTTTTGTTTTCGTTTTTCTGTACGGCACCTTGGTTTCGTCATTGGGAGAGTTTAGGTGATTTTGGAATTTGGTAGTTTGGTGTCCCTGCAGGTAAGTAGTTCCTATTTTCTGAATTTTTTGTTTGCAAGTTGTTAGAATGTTGTTTGATATCTGTGTAGTAACTGATTTCAACAATTTATTATTTACTAAATTTTTTCAAGATTGATTTATAATTTCTATTGTTCATTTATGTTGGATGTTTATGGCTCCTTGTGGGGTAATTGTGTTTTTTTAAAAAGATTTTTGCTTATCTTTGATGATTGGTGTTTGGTATTTCCTCCTCATATGTGCTTAATGTTATAATACGGTGATCTGAACTCAATTTCACCTGTTGTGAAAGCTTGCGGTGTGACATGTTTATAAGTCCGAAAGGTCTCCTGGAAGGCCTCTCTTTTGCTATATGTTCAATACAAAGTTATCTGATCATCTGTAGAAGAAAACATGCATCATATTCCACAAGAAACATTTGAATTCCATGTCGGTCATCTCATACCACATGAAGACTCAGAATATGCTTACAACCACGAAGGTGAAGGTGCAAGGGAAATAGCCGCATTGCGAGACCAGATAGATGACAAAATTGCTCGATGATGACATTATTTTTTCGTGGGCTTTTAATCTTTATTTTGGAGTATGAATATACATATCTTTGAAAGGAAATTATAAATAGGGAAAACAATTTATATTGGATTTTGGCGAAGTTTAAAGTCAGTTTTTGTTTCCCTTTTTTGTACAGTTGTTGAATGTTCTGTGAATTTACCCTTAAGTTAGAACTAATTGAATTTGAAGATGGTTCAATTTCTATCCTGCAATTATAATCTCTTATAAACGTTGTGGGAGGCAGCAACTTTCTTTATTCCAATTATGTACTTAGTTCTTATTAACCAAAGTTTTATTTAGCTTAGGATATGTTTGTAAATTTTACAAAATGTGTGTAATTTTGTTATATTGACCTGATGTGGCTGATCTTATGTGCTTGAATACATAAATTCTCACACCCAAGTATAATTTTGCTAATAGAGCTTCAAGATACACCAGTGCTTTCCTTTTCCTATCCTCTCTTCTACCTTGTTAGTGATAAACTCTATTTCATATTTATTGATCTTATATCATTTTCTATTAGACTGAAATCACTGCAAATTTTAGGTAATTGTCTCCATGGACTTTGGAGGTAGATATCGCACTCCCAGTAAAATTGCATGCTTAAGTTGTTCCCATTCTGTTGCATTTGATTGTTTCTCTAATAAATCATATGTGTGAACAGATGTTGCAGGGGACTATGCTAGTTGGGTGCAGAATAACATATTATATGAAGTTTATTTAGCTATTATTTGCATGAATTACAATAGGTACATAAATTAAACATACTTGTTGCATGAAGACCGTGCTAATGAAAGCTAATTTGAGCTGATTTGCCTTCTCAGTACATGTTGACATTATAAGCAACTATGAATATGGATCATGGACCTTCAATTATGGGGTTTTAATTTTTTTTTTATAACTTCTAAGCTTTTGCTTATTTGAAAATAGCCTTTGCATGCTTCAAAATTCTCAAAATTCTATGAAATAAGAAATTGCTTGCTTTGCTCATATGGCCTTTGCATTGTTCATAAAAATAGCCTTTGCATTGTCCATATGGCATTATCTGTGATGCAAGGTGTTGCATGCTTAAAAATTCTTAATTTTGCATATTGAAGTTGACTCCTACTTGTATCATATTCATGGAAAATTTTATAAGGCGCAGTTGGTTGTATAAGGTGCTGAACATGCGGAATTTAGCTTCCTCCAGATTGGTTTGAGTTGTATAAGGTGCAGTTGGTTGCAGTATTTATTTCTTTTAACTTGGACGAGGCTCTCCTAGTATTTATCTGCTTTGCAGGGAACTATTACAAATTCTTCTACATGCCCCATTTGATTGCTTCTAAATAGGAAACATAATTATGCATTCTATTTGGTTTGATGTAAATGAAGCGGCTTATTTCATTTTTTGTTGATTGCCACTAAGACGATTTATAGATAGAACTGAGAAAATAAATTCATATGCATTATGAGTTGGGCAAGCACTTGGGATGGATTGTTTTAT
>JXCR01144866.1:38720-66042 GCA_002079205.1 Phalaenopsis hybrid cultivar | reverse complement strand
CAAAAAAAAAATCTAGAATCTTGCTCATGAAAACACTGAAAAAGAACTTAACATTCCACAAAGCTCCAAACAATAAGACACCTTCAATTCAATAAGGCATTAATTTCCCAAATCCACTTTCCATAGTACTGTGCATATTAATTATATCACATATAAGTGTAAATCTTTACACAAAGATGTCAGTTGATTATTCCCAGGAAACCATGATCATCATCATCAAAACAAGCGATCGACAGAGAATCGGAATTTAATCACACCTCCTGGAACTCCAAGCAGAAACAGAAAACAATGCCCTTTCCTGCCAGCAGAGAAACNCATGAGAGCAGGCTCTCATGCTTCCCCTGTTTGATTTTCCACAGGGCTTGCAAACTTTTCTAAGGCTTCTATGTGCTATCAAACTGAGCCACGAACAACCTTTAGAAATTAGCAAAGGATGTGAGTACCCAAACAAGTGACTCATTGAACCTTATGAGGACTTGTTCCTTCAACATTGAGAATAAATGATGACACTCAAGGGTGTCATTAATCCCAGCTAGCATACTGACAATTCAAACGATGTGATGTGATCAGTTGGGCTGAACTAACCCTTATATGAGTTGAGTGATGGGGCCTTCAACTTCTCAACGGTTTTAGGGTTTCAAATATGTCAGGAGAATACATTCTAGTTGACAAGAAGAGTCCATGCACCCAAAAACTAGTTGCTTCGCATGTACAAACCCAACACTATTTTAGTACAGGGAATTAACAACATTCTCTACCCCCTAAGCTGCTCAAGGGCCTTGGAGTTTGAGTTCCTCCTATCAGTTAATTTGGTCCCAGTAAACTTGCTCCCTTCCTCCAAGCACTGCTTGGGTCAACTCCATTATTTGATACAACATTTGGTTCCACAATTCTTGAATTTGTTGTTGCATAAACTCGTTGGTGCAGTCCATGTTTTATGTGTCTACGAGATGGGCTCCTTCTTTATGTTGTGTTTCTCTTCTTGTCTTTGGCATGCCCCACAGTCATATAACCTTTTAGAATGTTGATCAGAGATTTTCCTATAAGGCATACCCACGGATTAGAGTATATGAAAGAGAGAGAGAGAGAGAGAGAGAGAGAGAGAGGAAGAGAGATTAGATCAATCTAAAAATATATGTTTTAGCTATCACATCATTTACTTGTCAAACACTTAAGGGCCTTCGATTAATTTTTCTGAGGCCTTCAGTTGGCCAAGTTATGGACCTTCGGTCGGACAGTCCATGGGCCTTTCAGTCTGCATCATTGAGGGTCTTTGGTCGGCTAAACAGTGGACCTTCGGTTGACCAGGCTATGGGCCTTAGGTCGGTCGGCTCCACTAGTTCGACTGGTAGTCGCTCATCCCATTTAGCGCTACTTTTGTTGTAATGATGAGGCTAGACCATCAAATAATGGGCACTTTAACGGAATAATATAGGTAGCTCCACGTTTCCAATAGAAAAGGTGTTGGGGAGGTTAGTGTTGGCGCCACATAGGGCACTTGTGATTTCGAAGGACCTTAAAGTTTTTTCTAAAAAATTAAGGTTCCATTTTGAGGAGCTCGGTAGATCTCTCTTCTTGATTGGTTATCCTCTTGTTCTAGTCTTGAGGGACTATCATTTAGCGGGTTTGTACATTTTTTCAAGTAGGCCTTGGTTAAGCATCAAATTTTTCGGGTTCATATTGATGTGATCTTCGACTTCTGTGTGTTGACATATTATGAGTGCACGCNGAGCTCGGTAGATCTCTCTTCTTGATTGGTTATCCTCTTGTTCTAGTCTTGAGGGACTATCATTTAGCGGGTCTGTACATTTTTTCAAGTAGGCCTTGGTTAAGCATCAAATTTTTTGGGTTCATATTGATGTGATCTTCGACTTCTGTGTGTTGACATATTATGAGTGCACGTAACTATGTTAAACCAATTTAATAAAATAATATTTAAGTTATAAATGACTTTTTTTATTCTCAATAAACATAAATAAATACTAATAAATTATTTTATTGAAATAAAAAATTAAAATAATTATATTAATTTTATATATGTAAATAGTCAAATAAAACTTAGTATATATAAAGGATATAAAAATAAAAAGTATATAAAGTTAGATAAAAATATGAATACTTATTTAGATAAGAATTGATGGAAATAAGAAAAAAAAATCACAAGAGAGAAAATGACATGAGTATTGAATAATCGGGGTCAACGAAAATATTTAAAAATAAAAAGTAAATAATGTTCTACAAATAATCTCATTATATAAACTCAGAAATATGTATTATATTTTTAAATAGTGATAATTAATTAATATTAAAAATTTGATGGTTTCCATTGGCAAAGACTTATGTGTTAATTAATAAGCTATCATTAACAATTGATCATTTAATGTGTTGATAGTTAAACAATAAATAAGTTTAATTGAGAACATGAATAACTGAGTTCGACTCTAAAATAGAGTCGACTATAACTAAGGGTCCGTTTAGGGCAGCTTATAAGTGCGGGCGGCCGTACTGTTTGGTTCGCGCATTCCGAAGCTTATTCGAAATTGTGTTTGGATTTTTATACTAAACGCAGGCCGTGAATCTGTTTATCCTTGTGCAGGCATCGTTGAAAATGTCTGGTGCCTTCGTTCTTTAACTGTGTCTCCTCGTTCGCTTCTTTTCGGCCTCCTTCTCGACAGGTTTATCTCGTATGCTTCTATGTGCCTTCGTTCGCTTCTATGCTTCGGGCTCGTCTGCCATTGTTCTTCTTTTTTATCTTCTTCGGCCCTTTGTCGTCCGGATTTGTTCTTATTTTTTTCCTTTTTGGCTGTTGATAAGAAAAATAGATTTTTAGCAGAGAAGATCTTCGCCATTTTTACGTTGCTGTATTTAAATTTTCAATTTCATTGCAATAGCGAGATATACGTGGGGGATGTTGTAGCAAGCTTTAGGAAATGTTAATTTTTATATAAATTGCAGCAATAGATTAGGTGAAAATTGTAATGGCTTTAGATCAATTTGTTGTTTGCTGTGGATCTTTTTGGCTATTATGGACAATGCCCGTTCATCTATTGCAATATTTAAGAACTTGAGAGAGAGCACTGAAATTAAAATCTTTTATGCAAGTACGAGCTCTATTTAGCATATAAAACGCCATTGTTGTTCGAGCTAGTGCTTTGTNCATGAGAGCAGGCTCTCATGCTTCCCCTGTTTGATTTTCCACAGGGCTTGCAAACTTTTCTAAGGCTTCTATATGCTAGCAAACTGAGCCACGAACAACCTTTAGAAATTAGCAAAGGATGTGAGTACCCAAACAAGTAACTCATTGAACCTCCTGAGGACTTGTTCCTTCAACATTGAAAAGAAATGATGACACTCAAGGGTGTCATTAATCCCAGCTAGCAGACTGACAATTCAAACGATGTGATAAGATCAGTTGGGCTGAACTAACCTTTATATGAGTTGAGTGATGGGGCCTTCAACTTCTCAACGGTTTTAGCGTTTCAAATATGTCAGGAGAATACATTCTAGTTGACAAGAAGAGTCCATGCACCCAAAAACTAGTTGCTTCGCATGTACAAACCCAACACTATTTTAGTACAGGGAATTAACAACATTCTCTACCCCCTGAGCTGCTCAAGGGCCTTGGAGTTTGAGTTTCTCCTCTCAATTAATTTGGTCCCAGTAAACTTGCTCCCTTACTCCAAGCACTGCTTGGGTCAACTCCATTATTTGATCCAACATTTGGTTCCATAATTCTTGAATTTGTTGTTGCATAAACTCGTTGGTGCAGTCCATGTTTTATGTGTCTACGAGATGGGCTCCTTCTTTATGTTGTGTTTCTCTTCTTGTCTTTGGCATGCCCCACAGTCATATAACCTTTTAGAATGTTGATCAGAGATTTTCCTATAAGGCGTACCCACGGAATAGAGTATATGAAAGAGAGAGAGAGATAGAGAGAGAGAGAGAGAGGGAGAGAGAGAGAGAGAGGAAGAGAGATTAGATCAATCTAAAAATTTATGTTTTAGCTATCACATCATTAACTTGTCAAACACTTAAGGGCCTTCGATTAATTTTTCTGAGGCCTTCAGTTGGCCAAGTTATGGACCTTCGGTCGGACAGTCCATGGGCCTTTCAGTCTGCATCATTGAGGGTCTTTGGTCGGCTAAACAGTGAACCTTCGGTTGACCAGGCTATGGGCCTTAGGTCGGTCGGCTCCACTAGTTCGACTCGTAGTCGCTCATCCCATTTAGCGCTACTTTTGCTGTCATGATGAGGCTAGACCATCAAATAATGGGCACTTTACCGTAATAATATAGGTAGCTCCACGTTTCCAATAGAAAAGGTGTTGGGGAGGTTAGTATTGGCGCCACATAGGGCACTAGTGATTTCGAAGGACCTTAAAGTTTTTTCTAAAAAATTAAGGTTCCATTTTGAGGAGCTCGGTAGATCTCTCTTCTTGATTGGTTATCCTCTTGTTCTAGTCTTGAGGGACTATCATTTAGCGGGTCTGTACATTTTTTCAAGTAGGCCTTGGTTAAGCATCAAATTTTTTGGGTTCATATTGATGTGATCTTCGACTTCTGTGTGTTGACATATTATGAGTGCACGTAACTATGTTAAACCAATTTAATAAAATAATATTTAAGTTATAAATGACTTTTTTTATTCTCAATAAACATAAATAAATACTAATAAATTATTTTATTGAAATAAAAAATTAAAATAATTATATTAATTTTATATATGTAAATAGTCAAATAAAACTTAGTATATATAAAGGATATAAAAATAAAAAGTATATAAAGTTAGATAAAAATATGAATACTTATTTAGATAAGAATTGATGCAAATAAGAAAAAAAATCACAAGAGAGAAAATGACATGAGTATTGAATAATCGGGGTCAACCAAAATATTTAAAAATAAAAAGTAAATAATGTTTTACAAATAATCTCATTATATAAACTCAGAAATATGTATTATATATTTAAATAATGATAATTAATTAATATTAAAAATTTGATGGTTTGCATTGGCAAAGACTTATGTGTTAATTAATAAGCTATCATTAACAATTGATCATTTAATGAGTTGATAGTTAAACAATAAATAAGTTTAATTGAGAACATGAATAAGTGAGTTCGACTATATAACAAACTTAACAATTTTAGGAATCGAGTCGACTATAATTAAGGGTTCGTTTGGGGCAGCTTATAAGTGCGGGCGGCCGTACTGTTTGGTTCGCATATTTCTAAGTTTATTCGAAATTGTGTTTGGGCTTTTACACTAAACGTAGGTCGTGAATCTGTTTATCCTGAAACGCACAAATTGGCCGAGACGGGAGTTTAAATGTGCAGGCATTGTTGAAAAATGTCGCACTTTCAACATTTATTGCGCGTTTTGGAAAACCCCGTTTACGATCTGGGTGACCGCGTTTCGTTTATGGGTGCCTTCGTTCTTTAACTGTGTGTCCTCGTTCGCTTCTTTTCGGCCTCCTTCTCGACAGGTTTATCTCGTATGCTTCTATGTACCTTCGTTCGCTTCTATGCTTCGGGCTCGTTGTCATTCTTCTTCTTTTTCTTCTTCTTCGGCCCTTTGTCGTCCGGATTTGTTCTTAATTTTTTCCTTTTTGGCTGTTGATAAGAAAAATAGATTTTTAGCAGAGAAGATCTTCGCCATTTTTACGTTGCTGTATTTAAATTTTCAATTTCATTGCAAAAGCGAGATATACGTGGGGGATGTTGTAGCAAGCTTTAGGAAATGTTAATTTTTATACAAATTGCAGCAATAGATTAGGTGAAAATTGTAATGGCTTTAGATCAATTTGTTGTTTGCTGTGGATCTTTTTGGCTATTATGGACAATGCCCGTTCATCTATTGCAATATTTAAGAACTTGAGAGAGAGGACTGGAATTAAAATCTTTTATGCAAGTACGAGCTCTATTGAGCATATAAAACGCCATTGTTGTTCGAGCTAGTGCTTTGTCATTGCAGACTGCCTACTGTGTTGCTCATATCGCATCAGTCGCATAGCTACAGCTGGCAATTCTATAGGTGCTCACGACAGGCAAATAGTCCGGATATGTTTCAGTTCTTCAGGTGGGTAGGCATTTCAACCTATTCCACTGCCCATAGCGATCGGGGCTCAACAATATCCCAACCGGACAGCATTGCTCGGGGTTCGACGACATCCCAACCAGAGAACGTTACCCAGGATATGCCCTTCTGCATTTTAAAATGAATATTATTGTAACTTTAGTTGTAATTTTGTTATGTTTTTTTGTTTTCAATAGGTTTCGAGATGCTCACCCTTGAGTGAGGAGAATAGTATGAACGTCGCTCCACTGTGCGTGGCCGAAATGAACATTTTTCCACAAACAGCTGTAAATCAGTTGTTCTCAAATCACATAAATCAAACAGCTTATTCAGTACAGGGGCAGAATGATTATTTATCCACATACAACTGCAAATTTACTATTTTCCAAACGTTTAAACCAAACATCCATATAGCTTATATGGATCAGCTGCTGATCAGCAGCTTATCAGTATAAGTTGTTTATGTGAAAAAGTTGGATAAGCTACAACGGCCTTAAACAGAGCTCAGTCATGATCTTTATATTTAAAACGCTGAAACATCAACACATCATTGAAAATAATAAAAATATACAGAAGCTCAAAACATTAAAAAAGCTAAAACAAAAAAAAAATCTAGAATCTTGCTCATGAAAACACTGAAAAAGAACTTAACATTCCACAAAGCTCCAAACAATAAGACACCTTCAATTCAATAAGGCATTAATTTCCCAAATCCACTTTCCATAGTACTGTGCATATTAATTATATCACATATAAGTGTAAATCTTTACACAAAGATGTCAGTTGATTATTCCCAGGAAACCATGATCATCATCATCAAAACAAGCGATCGACAGAGAATCGGAATTTAATCACACCTCCTGAAACTCCAAGCAGAAACAGAAAACAATGCCCTTTCCTGCCAGCAGAGAAAGAAGTTTCCATTCTCCTCTTTGACTTGATACCCATCAAAACCAACTCCCTGAAGCATCCTTCTCGCGTGAATCAGACCAACGTAACTCAAACCAACTCTCCAGAAACCAGCCATTTCCAGCCTCTGCATCCACCTCTCAAGCTTCTCATGTCTCTCCTTCCGCTCCAACCCCTCACAAGCTATGATGTTCTTAATCTCCTCCCCAAAAAGCAACTTCTCCACCCTCGCCCGCTCCGCAGACTGCCTCGGCACAGTCGACTCCAAGCAGTCAAACATGGCCGCATAATAGTACAATGCCTCCATGAACCTCTCTTTCAAACTCGAGCCATTATGGTTCGATTCTTGCTCCGTAATTAAAATGATTTTGGGAGAAAGACTCCACAGAGAGCTCATAAAGGTATCTATTTTGGAGGAAAGATGCTTCCTTGGGGTTGCAGAGTCGTCAGAGGCGGCGGCGAGGAGAGGGTGGAGCTGGAGGAGGGAGGTGATTGCCAGAGCCTCGCCGGTCTTCACACGGAGGCTTTCGACGTCTAGTGCTTCTAGCCGGGAAATAACTGCGTGAAATTGAAACGGTATGTCGAGCTTCTCTGCTTCCTTTGACAGGATAGAAGCCATGTGGGTGAGGAACTCCCTGCTCTCACCGACGGCCGTGATTCGGAGATGCGGAGGGCCATCTTTCCTTGCTGCGAGCGATTGAAACAGAGCGATCCACTGGTTTGGGTCAGAGCCACCGAGGTCGACGACGTGTACGACCTTCTCGCCGTCCATGGTTTCTAGAATAGCTTGGTTGGAGACAAGATAAGAGAGGCGGAGGAAGGGGAAGAGGTTAAGGAAGAGGCAGCGGGCATGGAATCTAGAAGCGAAGGAGGAGTCAGAGAGGTCGGGGTTAAGAGCGCGGTAGACGCCGGGGAAGGAGCGGAGGAGACGGCGAGCGAGAGCTTCGGTGAAGTAAGAAGCGATGCGCTGCATAGTATCGCCATCAGGGGAGGCGAAAAATGAGATTTTTTCTAGAAAGGCGTTGGCTTGGTCCATATTTCCGGCGGCGACATGAGTGGCGCAGTTGAGAAGGAGGTGGATGAGTAAGAGACCTCGCTCGTCGGATTTGAGATCACGAAGCCATGGATTGTACGGGGAGCTTAGGGAGGTTGGGGACATTGACATGAAGTTTGCTGAAGAAGATATCTCGTCGGCTATTCCAGCCATGATCAACACCAAAAATACAGCTTTCTTCTTTTTGCTCAAATGCTTCGTTTTATAACAGAGGAGAGTAAAGAGCTCCAAAAAGTGAACTTTTTGCAAGTAAAAGTAGCGGAACCCGAGCAGCAGTTGGGAATCAACCGAAGCGTTTCAATGGCTTCAGAACAGAGAGAGGGAACCGAATCCTCTGCTCTTCTTCTTCGTCTATTCTTTCTTTCTTGAAATAGCCTCTGTGCCTCATCTTCATAAGAAGCAGAGCAGACCGGCAAAATCGCTCTTCTCCTCTGATTATTGACCGCTTTGGATCTCTTATCGCTATTTGACGCTCATAATGAGTCGGATTCATTATCATGCGATTTTCTCAATGTATTTTGGGTTTGCTTCTGGGATTAAGTTGGTTTTTGTCGTTTTCATGCTGTATTATTTATCTATTTAAATTTGCTATTGTTATTTTTTTCTGATACCGTACAAAATTTTGACTTTTAGATGATTTAATTACAAATTATTTGAATGGAAATCAATCGAGAGATGAAAAAACTAAGCCATTCAAATATTCTTTTCAACTAAATCAATGCAATTATTTAAACGTGTTAAATTCTGGACCGTTCATGAACAAACAACACCGTAAGAAAGAAATCCGGTAGAAGAGGAAAAAAAAGGAAAGTGGCTTTGTATAAAATGTGAAATAAATTTGCTCTATAGGCTCTCAAATTCAAATTTGTCGTGTCAGAAGCTCAAAGGTAGGAGCAGTTAAAATCTTGAGGAAGAAAAAAAAGAGACATAAGAAAAAAGAAATAAATTAGGACAAGTAGACTTCTCCTGTAGTGTAGTGGCAAACTGAAATGTTCTTGAGGTCTTCGCCTCCTTATATATATATATATATATATATATATATATATATATCTCGAAAAAAGCGGTTAAATCGGAAAATGGATAGTCCTCCGTATATGAAAAAAAATCAAGAGGAAATGCCCTCCCATATGATAAAAGCCCACAGAAAAGACCCCCTACATGCGAAAAGAGAGAAGAGTCCCTTTCCTTACATGTTATGGACTTCATGTTTATAAGATAAAGATTGACTAAATCTAAAATTACATGTTTGCCCATACTTTAATACAGATTACTATTTACTATTATTATTTTATTAATGCTCTTTGTAATAAGAGAGTTAAAAGTCATTACAATGTCTTTTATGGTCTCAGCTTTAATAAGAGAGTTACAAGTCATGTTGGTGTCTTTCTATATTCATAATAGATTCTTGGCATATTTTCATCATTTATCTTTTTATTTGGACAGTTCAATTGTTTGATATTCTTGCAGACCGTTTTAAGAGAGCTTAATAAGTTTTTTGATTTTCTTGCTCCTTGATAATGACAGTTGCAATAAGGTCAAGAAGTTTTTAAAGCGAAAAATATGATTACACAAATCACAAATGATACCACCCGTTAGAAACTCTTTGTGTTTTGTTCTGGCTTCTTTTGTGTTATTTCACCGTCTTAGAAAGCTTTTTTTTCTCTGAATTGACTTTTTAGTTGGTGATGTGTTTAAGGTAGTCACTTGCGTTGATTTGGTTGTGTGTGTTAACTTTCATCCCGACTCTTGGAAAAATAGTCGGTCATTATGTCATCCAACTCGAGTCAAATTTTTTGGCCATCTAATTTGCTAAGTCGCACAATTTTTTTTCCTCGTCCTAGAAGAAATTTTTTTATTTGCTCGCCCGGAGGGGAGACCCTGTTCTTTGCTTGTCGAGGAGTGGGGTTTTTTGTTTACTCGCCCCATAGGGGAGACCATTGTTAGCTCACCTCAGAGGGGAATCTTATATTTGCTCATCTCAGAGGGGATTCAATTTACTTATTCTAGTTCTAAAGGGGAGTTTTTGTTTTCTTATTGTGGAGGGGAGTCCTTTTTTTGCTCACCCCAAAAAGGAATTTTTTTCACTCGTCTTGTAAGGAATTCATTTCTTGTTAACGTCCTTTTCGCTCACTCGAAATTGAATTTCCCGAGTGTCAGTTAAACCTAGGACAACCTTACAGAAATTTTGTCATAACAAAAAATAAGTTATGAAATATCACTATTTTTATTTGTTGGATGAGGTGTTAGCTGCTCAGAATTGATTGGGCGGTACGCACGTACAATCGGTCGGCTTCTTTTGAGCGTTGGGTGCTAACAATTCATTTTGCGATACTCGCCACCTAGTTAAAGACTTTAGAAAGATGATGGAAATGACGTTTCTGGCTCAAGATCTATTGTTCCATGAACTTCTTTGTGTGCTCCCTTTCTCTGAGATGCATTTCTTCTCGTTGTTGTTTCCCTATTTATTGCTTGGATGCTCCTGGTGGTGACTGCTGAGAAAATTCTAGATTTTAATCTGCATATATCATGTTAAATCATTGGTGAAGGTCTATATAAGGATATGTGACACAGATTTAAAAGGGTGAAGGATGAAATTGAGAAACAAATGAGCTGAAACATAGACCAACTTATTCAATCAACATTAGGGTAGTAGGGTCAGAGAACAATAATTTGAACTTGGAAATAGAAGCTTGAAATTGGGTTTAGAACTAGAGTTTGAAATTAGGACTTCAAGATTAGGGTGAAATTGGACATAGATTGAAAGGAGGTGAGTCAAATTTAAAGATAACTGTAGGTTGAAAGGAAGATAGGCTGAAGGGAGATCTATATAAAAGTGAATTCANATAGTACAATGCCTCCATGAACCTCTCTTTCAAACTCGAGCCATTATGGTTCGATTCTTGCTCCGTAATTAACATGATTTTGGGAGAAAGACTCCACAGAGAGCTCATAAAGCTATCTATTTTGGAGGAAAGATGCTTCCTTGGGGTCGCAGAGTCGTCGGCGGTGGCAGCGAGGAGAGGGTGGAGCTGGAGGAGGGAGGTGATTGCCAGAGCCTCGCCGGTCTTCACACGGAGGCTTTCAACATCTAGTGCTTCCAGCCGGGAAATAACTGCGTGAAATTGAAACGGTATGTCGAGCTTCTCTGCTTCCTTTGGCAGGATAGAAGCCATGTGGGTGAGGAACTCCCTGCTCTCGCCGACGGCCGTGATTCGGAGGTGCGGAGGGCCATCTTTCCTTGCTGCGAGCGATTGAAGCAGAGCGATCCACTGGTTTGGGTCAGAGCCACCGAGGTCGACGACGTGTACTACCTTCTCGCCGTCCATGGTTTCTAGAATAGCTTGGTTGGAGACNAGCGAGATATACGTGGGGGATGTTGTAGCAAGCTTTAGGAAATGTTAATTTTTATATAAATTGCAGCAATAGATTAGGTGAAAATTGTAATGGCTTTAGATCAATTTGTTGTTTGCTGTGGATCTTTTTGGCTATTATGGACAATGCCCGTTCATCTATTGCAATATTTAAGAACTTGAGAGAGAGCACTGAAATTAAAATCTTTTATGCAAGTACGAGCTCTATTTAGCATATA
Organism: Phalaenopsis hybrid cultivar; assembly: GCA_002079205.1. Taxonomy (NCBI): domain Eukaryota; kingdom Viridiplantae; phylum Streptophyta; class Magnoliopsida; order Asparagales; family Orchidaceae; genus Phalaenopsis; species Phalaenopsis hybrid cultivar. Next base: position 54,416 of record JXCR01144866.1, on the reverse strand, counting down.
AAACGCCATTGTTGTTCGAGCTAGTGCTTTGTCTGTGTTGCTCATATCGCATCAGTCGCATAGCTACAGCTGGCAATTCTATAGGTGCTCACGACAGGCAAATAGTCCGGATATGTTTCAGTTCTTCAGGTGGGTAGGCATTTCAACCTATTCCACTGCCCATAGCGATCGGGGCTCAACAATATCCCAACCGGACAGCATTGCTCGGGGTTCGACGACATCCCAACCAGAGAACGTTACCCAAGATATGCCCTTCTGCATTTTAAAATGAATATTATTGTATCTTTATCTTTAGTTGTAATTTTGTTATGTTTTTTTTGTTTTTCGAGATGCTCACCCTTGAGTGAGGAGAATAGTATGAACGTCGCTCCACTGTGCGTGGCCGAAATGAACATTTTTTCACAAACAGCTGTAAATCAGTTGTTCTCAAATCACATAAATCAAACAGCTTATTCAGTACAGGGGCAGAGTGATTATTTATCCACATACAACTGCAAATTTACTATTTTTCAAACGTTTAAACCAAACATCCATATAGCTTATATGGATTAGCTGCTGATCAACAGCTTATCAGTATAAGTTGTTTATGTGAAAAAGTTGGATATGCTACAGCGGCTTCAAACAGAATCTCAGTCATGATCTTTATATTTAAAACGCTGAAACATCAGCACATCATTGAAAATAATAAAAATATAAAGAAGCTCAAAACATTAAAAAAGCTAAAACAAAAAAAAAATCTAGAATCTTGCTCATGAAAACACTGAAAAAGAACTTAACATTCCACAAAGCTCCAAACAATAAGACACCTTCAATTCAATAAGGCATTAATTTCCCAAATCCACTTTCCATAGTACTGTGCATATTAATTATATCACATATAAGTGTAAATCTTTACACAAAGATGTCAGTTGATTATTCCCAGGAAACCATGATCATCATCATCAAAACAAGCGATCGACAGAGAATCGGAATTTAATCACACCTCCTGGAACTCCAAGCAGAAACAGAAAACAATGCCCTTTCCTGCCAGCAGAGAAAGAAGTTTCCATTCTCCTCTTTGACTTGATACCCATCAAAACCAACTCCCTGAAGCATCNTATATATATATATATATCTATCTCGAAAAAAGCGGTTAAATTGGAAAATGGATAGTCCTCCGTATATGAAAAAAAATCAAGAGAGAAATGCCCTCCCAAAGGAGAAAAGTCCAGAGAAAAGACCCCCTACATGCGAGAAGAGAGAAGAGTCCCTTTCCTTACATGTTATGGACTTCATGTTTATAAGATAAAGATTGACTAAGTATAAAATTACATGTTTGCCCATACTTTAATACAGATTACTATTTACTATTATTATATTATTAATGCTCTTTGTAATAAGAGAGTTAAAAGTCATTACAATGTCTTTTATGGTCTCAGCTTTAATAAGAGAGTTACAAGTCATTATAGTGTCTTTCAATATTCATAATAGATTTTTGGCATATTTTCATCATTTATCTTTTCATTTGGACAGTTCAATTGTTTGATATTCTTGCAGACCGTTTTAAGAGAGCTTAATAAGTTTTTCGATTTTCTTGCTCCTTGATAGTGACAGTTGCAATAAGGCCAAGAAAGTTTTTAAAGCGAAAATATGATTACACAAATCACAAATGATACCACCCGTTAGAAACTCTTTGTGTTTTGTTCTGGCTTCTTTTGTGTTATTTCATCGTCTTAGAAAGCTTTTTTTTCTCTGAATGGACTTTTTAGTTGGTGATGTGTTTAAGGTAGTCACTTGCGTTGATTTGCTTGTGTGTGTTAACTTTCATCCCGACTCTTGGAAAAATAGTCGGTCATTATGTCATCCAACTCGAGTCAAATTTTTTGGCCATCTAATTTGCTAAGTCGCATAATTTTTTTTCCTCGTCCTAGAAGAAATTTTTTTATTTGCTCGCCCGGAGAGGAGACCCTGTTATTCGCTTGTCGTGGAGTGGGGTTTTTTGTTTACTCGCCCCATAGGGGAGACCATTGTTAGCTCACCTCAGAGGGGAGTCTTATATTTACTCACCTCAGAGGGGATTCAATTTTCTTATTCTAGTTCTAAAGGGGAGTTTTTGTTTTCTTATTGTGGAGGGGAGTCCTTTTTTTGCTCACCCCAAAAAGGAATTTTTTTCACTCGTCTTGTAAGGAATTCATTTCTTGTTAACGTCCTTTTCGCTCACTCGAAATTGAATTTCCCGAGTGTCAGTTAAACCTAGGACAACCTTACAGAAATTTTGTCATAACAAAAAATAAGTTATCAAATATCACTATTTTTATTTGTTGGATGAGGTGTTAGTTGCTCAGAATTGATTGGGTGGTACGCACGTACAATCGGTCGGCTTCTTTTGAGCGTTGGGTGCTAACCATTCATTTTGCAATACTCGCCACCTAGTCAAAGACTTTAGAAAGATGATGGAAATGACGTTTCTGGCTCAACATCTATTGTTCCATGAACTTCTTGGTGTGCTCCCTTTCTCTGAGATGCATTTCTTCTCGTTGTTGTTTCCCTATTTATTGCTTGGATGCTCCTGGTGGTGACTGCTGAGAAAATTCTAAATTTTAATCTGCATATATCATGTTAAATCATTGGTGAAGGTCTATATAGAGATATGTGACACAGATTTAAAAGGGTGAAGGATGAAATTGAGAAACAAATGAGCTGAAACAATGACCAACTTAATCAATCAACATTAGGGTAGTAGGGTTAGAGAACAATAATTTGAACTTGGAAATAGAAGCTTGAAATTGGGTTTAGAACTAGAGTTTGAAATTAGGACTTCAAGATTAGGGTGAAATTGGATATAGATTTAAAGGAGGTGAGTCAAATTTAAAGATAACTCTAGGTTGAAAGGAAGATAGGCTGAAGGGAGATCTAGATAAAAGTGAATTCTTAATCCCAACTATTAAGAAAGCTAATGGGCAGACTAACCTAAATTTTAGGAATAATGTACCAGCTAAGATGCTCATGTTTTCCCATAGTTCCAGACACATTGGTGTCCTTAGATTATTTACGAACTACCTAACTGGAGTTCTTCCTTGTTGCTAAAAAAATGTCGAAGGTAAACCATCTCGCTATACATTGGTTTAGAGTGCCTTTGTTTGTAATCATGGGTTACTTCATGCTAGGGCACCCACATAATCTAAGGTGGTAGGTTTAATTATTTTAAATGTCCTTGTTTCTAGAAACTATATTTGGGTGAAGGATGAAATTGAGAAACAATGAGCTGAAACATAGAACACTTGATCAACCTACATTAAAGTAGTAGGGTTTATGCCTAATAGTTTGAACTTGGAAATAAAAGCTTAAAATTGGGTTTAGAACTAGAGTTTAAAATTGGGACTTCAAGATTAGGGTGAAATCTGATATAGATTGAAAGGAAAGTGAGTCAAATTTAAAAATAACCTTAGGCTGAAGGGAAGATAACCCTAAACTAAAGGGAGTTCTATATAAGGTGAATTCTTAACCCCAACTATTAAGGAAGCTAATGGGTGGACTAACCTAAATTTTAGGAATAATGTACCAGCTGAGATGCTCACGTTTTTCCATACTTCATGGCATATTGGTATCCTTAGATTATTAACAAACTACTTAATTAGAGTTCTTCCTTGTTGCTAATAAAATGTCGAAGGTAAACCATCTCGCTATACATTGGTCTGGAGTGCCTTTATTTGTAAACATGGGTTACTTCATGCTAGGGCACCCACATAATTCAAGGTGGTAGGTTTAATTATTTTATATGTCCTTGTTCTTAGAAACTATATTTGGGTACCTAAAGCTTCTTTAAGCTTCTATATTGGACCATTCTACGGTGTGTATGGTCCTAAATTTTCTTCTACGTTGGCTATCCAAAGGTAATAGTTTGGAGTTGTCCTATGGTGTGATTATGAAACTAGAGTTGGTAATTTCTATTTTTTTTGGGATTAACAATTATCAAGTGATTCATTTTCTTCTAAAATTGTTAGTTATGGTGACAAAACAAGGTTTTGCTAAGTGTTGTTTATTTGTTTTTCCATTTTAAGTATGGTTTTGATCGAATTGTCAATCACAATATATTTGTTATCATCCATAAGTTTTGTTTTCTCCCTAAGATTTTAATTGTGATAAAGGTAATATATTCTAAATGAATAAAATTAAATATCTTATTTTTGTTTTCATCCCTAAGATTTGTTTGTATTCTCATTTAAGATAATAAAAATATATTTTTCATGCAAAAGAAAGATTTTCTGAATATAATTTTTTCCTTAAAAAATATATGAGATACAAGCCCATCAACTACATGAATTTGTTTCAATTAAGATGATTCAAGAATTATATATTCAAAAGTTAAGGCTACAAAATCATAAATTTCTGGGGAGAAACATATTCTTTCATGTAGCCNATTTTTCATGCAAAAGAAAGATTTTCTGAATATAATTTTTTCCTTAAAAAATATATGAGATACAAGCCCATCTACTACATGAATTTGTTTCAATTAAGATAATTCAAGAATTATATATTCAAAAGTTAAGGCTACAAAATCATAAATTTCTAGGGAGAAACATATTCTGGTGAATATATAAGTCTTGCATAGGCTAAGTAAATAGAAAAGAGCCAGCCTTAAGCTCAAGCTAAAAGTTTTAGAATAAATTCTTTGGGAAGGACTTCTTCTAAGTATAAAAAACGTTTTGGAAAAGGTTTTGAATAAAATGATACCTTTAATTTGAATTTATGAAGAAAAGCCTTAAAAGAGAGTTCAATTAAAAAGTTTTCATTTCAAAGGTTTTAAAATACTCTTTGAGTTTCTGAAAGGGGTTTATTTTTGTTATAAAAAGTTTTGAAAAAGGTTCTACTTTTGAAAAAAAAAATTTCTTCTAGAAAGATTTTCTTGAGAAGGTTTAAGGCTAAGATATTTCTTATAGTTTTACAACAATCATTTTCGAGGTGAAAGNTTTGAGTTTCTGAAAGGGGTTTATTTTTGTTATAAAAAGTTTTGAAAAAGGTTCTACTTTTGAAAAAAAAAAATTCTTCTAGAAAGATTTTCTTGAGAAGGTTTAAGGCTACGATATTTCTTATAGTTTTACAACAATCATTTTCGAGGTGAAATTTTGAAAGGAATTAACTTTGTTTTGAAAAGACCGTCTTTCAACATGAGTTTAAAAGTTTTAGAAAAATTCATTAGTTAATTTTTTCTGTTAAAAATATTTTAAAGCTAAAAAAGAGATTTAAAAAAAGANGAATTAACTTTGTTTTGAAAAGACCGTCTTTCAACATGAGTTTAAAAGTTTTAGAAAAATTCATTAGTTAATCTTTTCTTTTAAAAATATTTTAAAGCTAAAAAAGAGATTTAAAAAAAGGNACCCCAACTATTAAGGAAGCTAATGGGTGGACTAACCTAAATTTTAGGAATAATGTACCAGCTGAGATGCTCTCGTTTTTCCATAGTTCATGGCATATTGGTATCCTTAGATTATTAACAAACTACTTAACTAGAGTTCTTCCTTGTTGTTAAAAAAATGTCGAAGGTAAACCATCTCGCTATACATTGGTCTGGAGTGCCTTTGNAGTACAATTAATTTATTTACAGATAAAAAATTCTCTTTTAAGTTTTTCTTTTAGATTGTCAAACCTCTCCCTTTTACTTACCTTTTAGGAAATTTGACTTTGCTTCTCATATCCACCTCAAGCACATTATGCTTTGAGTTTGCCTATAGTCATTTCTAGCTAAATTACATAAGCTCTGAACATGCTTTTAAGAAGATAAATAACCTTACATACAAGCATTCTCACATGCAGAATAAGCAAGAAAGTCATGCAATCATGCAATTCATTCCCATCACATTTTATTATTTATTTATTCCCTTTTCATGAGAGAAACATGGACTAGCCTATTATATTGGATCAACACATGGGTTTTTCTTGGTGAAGTCTGCATAGAACTTCATTGGTTTATATTCTCGTTCACACACCTCTTGCACATGACACATACATATGTGAACATACACATGTACACATACCCAAGAAAACACATGCACACANACACCTCTTGCACATGACACATACATATGTGAACATACACATGTACACATACCCAAGAAAACACATGCACACCTCCACATGCACACGTACATATTTTCCCATTTCAACAAATCATTAATGAGTGGATTAAGAATTCAATTATTTATTTAAATTATTAATGAGTTAATTAGGCATCTAAATAGTTAATTAAAATAATAATGAGTTACTTGAGATGTTAACTCGATTGTTCAATTGAAATGATAATTAATTGAAAACTAAAGTAATTATTTAAATTGATTAATTAACATATTTAAATTAATTAAATGAAGAGCATTAAATAAATTACTTAATGATTTTATTAAATAGTTAAATAAAACATTTAATCAATTTCAATTTTTTTAAATCCCTTAATAATTTTTTATTTTTNAATTATTAATGAGTTAATTAGGCATCTAAATAGTTAATTAAAATAATAATGAGTTACTTGAGATGTTAACTCTATTGTTCAATTGAAATGATAATTAATTGAAAACTAAATTAATTATTTAAATTGATTAATTAACATATTTAAATTAATTAGATGGAGAGCATTAAATAAATTACTTAATGATTTTATTAAATAGTTAAATAAAACATTTAATCAATTTCAATTTTTTTAAATTAGTTAATATTTAATTTGATTTAAAAAAACTTTAGGTTTAGTTAAATTAATGAAATATTTTAATTTAATATAAATAAAATTTTAGGCTTATTAAATTAATTAATTTCTTTTTAGTTCTACTTAATTTAATTTAAAGAAAGTATCAGTTAATTAAATAGGTTAATTAAGTTTTCAATTATTATTATTATTATTATTGTTATTATTATTATTATTTAGTTAATTAAGTTACTAAATTAAATCTTAACTATAAATAGATTTTGAGTTTGNTCTTCTACGTTGGCTATCCAAAGGTAATAGTTTGGAGTTATCCTATGGTGTGATTATGAAACTAGAGTTGGTAATTTCTTTTTTTTTTGGATTAACAATTATCAAGTGATTCATTTTCTTCTAAAATTGTTAGTTATGGTGACAAAACAAGGTTTTCTAAGTGTTGTTTATTTGTTTTNGGGTTTCTTTCAAGAGAGGGAGAGGGAGAGAAACTTTGGCTAGTGTTTGAAAGGGGAAGAGGGATATCAATTTTTCCTTGGGATGAGGGCCTAGATTTTCAAGAAAATTTTAGTTGGGGGCTTTTTGGTTTGGCTAAAACATTAGGAGGGAGGGGATTTTGAAGTTTAGGGGGAAATATCAAATGAAAGAATTAATTAAAGATTGAATTCTTTCCATTAAGTTTGGAGCTTTTTTAGGCTAGGATTAAAGGGAGTTTTAGGAGGTAAAATAAATTTTACAAGGGTCTCATGGCTAGGAAGGTGGCCATTTAANAAGAGAGGGAGAGGGAGAGAAACTTTGGCTAGTGTTTGAAAGGGGAAGAGGGATATCAATTTTTCCTTGGGAAGAGGGCTTAGATTTTCAAGAAAATTTTAGTTGGGGGCTTGTTGGTTTGGCTAAAACATTAAGAGGGAGGGGATTTTAAAGTTTAGGGGGAAATATCAAATGAAAGAATTAATTAAGGATTGAATTCTTTCCATTAAGTTTGGAGCTTTTTTAGGCTAGGATTAAAGGGAGTTTTAGGAGGTAAAATGAATTTTACAAGTGTCTCATGGCTAGGAAGGTGGCCATGTAGAGGGAGGGACAAAGATTGATGAGAAGGCGTACGGATAAGGCTTGGATGGGGGGCCAACTAAAGGGTTGAGATCAAAAGGTTCATGAGGACCATTTTAAGCAAATTCTTAAAAAAAATTTTTAGGGCATTCATGATTGGTATGAAAAAAATGAAATTTTATTTCATTTTGAAGAGAATAAATCAAGGAATCAAATGGTTCAAATGGTTTAAGAATGAAGGTCTGTAGCACATGTTATGATCATTTGAAGTGGCAAGCTATTTCAAGCGTTATGAGCTTGTCGGGCATCAATTTTGGTTAAAAGTAAACTTAAAAGGAAAACATGATTTCAATGGCGTAAGTAAATTTGAATGAATCAAGCTCCTTGATGAGGTATTTTCAGTTAAAGTGTGCTCAAACCATAGGATAGCTAGAAAAACAAACTTCAAAGCTCTAAATTTTAATATATTTTACTTGACCAAAATGCATTTTTTTATATTATAAAGAACTTCAATTAAATTTTGGACTTTATTTGAAGTCATTTTAATGTGGTTTTGGCAAAATTATCTTTTATCTCTCTTAATTATCATTCTCTCTCTAAAGAATCATCGGCTCAACGAGTGCCAAAAAAGTTGGATTTGAGCATGAAAGGGCTCGTTTGAAGGGTTTCTAAGGAAAGAAAGCGATGGCGACTTACATTTTCCAAAATGATGAGTCACTGCAAAACAATTTCTATGGACCCACGTTTGATACATGAAAACCCTAAGTGCACAATTTAATGTAAAAATAGAGTTCGATGTTCACTGAGTTGGTTGGCATGCTCCTCATATATGACTGAGAAGATGAAACAACTTATATTATATATTTTGGATCACCAGATTGATCCGCGGGGAAAAATAATAATTTTTCTTGGTTTCGTTGTAGTGTTTGTTCATGAAAATTTTGAGCAGAAATCCGCACACAAATTTTGGGAAGGACAATGATAATGTAGAGTTTTGTTAATTAGGGTTGTTTCAAGTTTCAACACAAGATCGTGCTCAGGTGAAGTTCAATGGAATATGACATGAATGGAAAAGATTAGTCTAAAAATGAGGCTAAAAAATGGACCCTGAATATGTGTGGTAGACTATACAAAGTACAACACACATATTAGTTTTGACCTACATGATCAACCAGGTTTGAAAATGGAATCATTGATACCTGACACCTGAATTTGTATTAGAGGATGAGTTTAAGAATGTGAAGCTCCTTTTGAGATTTTTTAGTACTTTTGTTTGTTAAAAATTTTCCTTATTTATGCTCGTAGTTAAAGTTGTTTTAGGTTTTTAATTTTGGTTGGGAGGTTTTAATTTATTAATTTAATTAGTGAAATTTTCAATCTTATTAGTTCAATTTTTTTATGAGAGGTTATAATTTTTATTAGTTCAATTTTTTTTATGGTAGGTTTCAAGTTCCATTAGTTCAGTTCTACTATTGAAGGTTTAGATTTTCAGTAAGGGGTTGATTTGAACACTTCAGGGTGAAAAGCACAAGGACTGAAATTCAACATGGAGGGTTAATATAGTGATTAGATCATAATAGACAACACACACAGGTTTTATGTAAAAACTGAGAGCTAATTATGAAAGTTACAAGTCATCAAACCTGAACAATCTGGGGATGAAAGTGCACGTTTGACAACAATTCTAAGGATGAACAGAGTCGCTAGATCATGATGGATAATCCATATGAGAATTACATCCAAACTGAGAGCTAATAAAAAAACTTTCAGAGCATGGAAAGCTCAAGGACTCAGGTTTAAACCAAAAGAAAAATATAGTGAAAATGGATCCACACTAAGGATCTAATGGAATCGATCCACGCTAGGGATTAAATGAAAAGGATTCGCGCTAGAGATCAAATGAGAAGGATCCATGCTAGGGATCAATTGAAATGGTTCAACGCTTGGGTTCAAATAGAGAGGATCCACAATAGGGATCAAATGAAGAGGATCTATGCTAAGGATCAATTAAAAAGAGATCCACACTAGGGATCAAATAGAAAAGATCAATGTGTTGATCATTATTTTAATATTTTTGAAAAATAATTTTAATTTATTATATGTATGTAATTTTGAAAATTATATTTTTGATTTACAAAAAAAGAGACCGCGTGGATCTCAAATATTTTCATAGGTTTAGTAACCGAGCACGACACCACAAGAAATGCACTTATTTCGATGAATTTGCACACTACTTAATAGCAGACTTGATTAAATAAGCTAAAGAAGTAATGAGATCCATTTGGTCACAAACCTTTTATGTATGACCGACAAGTTCTCCTACCAAATATAGAGATTAGATAAGGTTTATATTACTTGGGTTCTTTATTCCCTATAGAGGCAAGCCCCTATAATTAATTATATCCTAAATGATCAAAGTCATTTAAGAAAGCTTTTAATGATGATCAGAGGCTTTTATCTTCAAGATTTCAAAGTTTAGATTTTTAAGGTTGGACACAAGTAAATCAAGTGGGAAAGGACCAATTAGGAGTAGTTATTTTAGGATCTAGAAGGAGTGAAAAGTGGAGATGCCATGGATGTTGAGGAGGAGCAGTTATTCAAAGCTTACATCTACATGATATCCAATTATGCAAATAGTCTGAAAGATAGGAGGATTTATGTCATATCAGACGATGAACTTGGAGTCCTAAGAGAGTTAGGACTTACGTTGCACCACATGGTTGTGCAAAAGCCTAAAGATAGGATGAGGATTTATGTCACACTAGGCGGACAACTTTGAAGTCCTATGGATTGGTTATTTAAGTCTAAGGAATGGTTTCATTGAAGTAGATCATATTTCATGTCGGGTCTTGATTCATTGGCGGAAGTTGTCCTCCATCTACTTATAGCTTGTTCTTGACATAATGATATCACGTTCAGGGTTTAATGTGAACACACAATTATTGTTGAGTCTCGTGGCCTATCGCAGTGTACCTACCAGATAACTATTCTATTATTCTCCTATTCTAACAAGTATTGCAAATATGTAGACTATAAAAGAACAATAAAGCAAAGTAAAGTACAATACAATACAATAAATGAAAAATAAATGTGTGTACCTGAGATTCTTGCCACTGTTGCAATGTTAGTATGACATAATATAGTAATGTGTGGAAAATCTTAAGAAAATCCGAAGAGAACTTAAAAAGGTTGTATGAAAACCTGAGCAAATAAAAGAAAATGCAATTTAACATATAGAAGATTGAGAGTGGGTATAATAATTTAAGTTTAGGGTGGGCTTAGAGCTAGGTTGTGTGCTTTATAATCTAACCTTGGATTGAAGCTACCAACAAAACAATCTAAGGAGGGCAATTCTTGACCTCCATCAAAATGATTGAAAAGTGGACTTTTATATGATAACATCCAAAATTCTTTAATTTTCATGCTTGTAGATTTTAATTAGTAGTTAAAAGTAATAGTGTCGTGAGAAAAGTACATTTATAATATATATATATGTGTTTTGTCAAAGTATATAGTCTACATTTTAATCATTCTGATTGGACTAGAACTACCAACAACCTAAGAAAGCCAAGGACAGCTTCATACAGAAAGTTGGTAAATTCTATCCTCAGTCTTATCCCCTCTCCAAAGATTGTTGAGGTAGGAAATACTACTCTAACATCCACTCTTAGCACTTTACTCTTAACACTAATTGAGGTATGAGATACTATTATAACTCTAAAACCTAAATCATTATCTACATCATCCTTATCACCAAGACCATTCAACTTATATGAGCCCGATGCTCCATATGGGGGATTCAAAATTTCCGCAGTTGCTCACAAGGGTTTAGACACTTTATTCAAGGCTCATACCCTTGGGAGTTAGGTTTTACTCTAGGATAAGTAGTAATTGGGTTTTCATTAATAATTTATTTTGAAAGGGTCCCGAGTCATATCTTTGTGGATATCTAGAGTTTTGAGGATGATTTCTTCAACAAATTTAAGTAAGTCTAAATGTCCTCTAAAATGTCTACAATCTTGTAAAGGTGTTTGAGGAGTGACCTTAAACAACTTTAAAATCTCCTGGACTATTTCCAGTTCATTTGGTTTTATTATATTGTTGAATTGATCGCCCTGGTTAAGTTCAAGTTTCATTACAATTTTTTGAATTGTGCTCAATTTTCAAGTTTCAATTAACCCATGAGTAGAGCAAGTAGTCACTTCTTAGGTGTTTTATTTGAGATTTGTGTGGGTAGTCACCCCTATGTGTATGCCTAATTACTTAAGGAAATTTTATTCTCTCTTCTCAATTGGGTTTGTGCTTTTAGTGTTTTAAAATTGTTCGTGTTTGCTNAAGTAGTCACTTCTTAGGTGTTTTATTTGAGATTTGTGTGGGTAGTCACCCCTATGTGTATGCCTAATTACTAAAGGAAATTTTATTCTCTCTTCTCAATTGGGTTTGTGCTTGTAGTGTTTTAAATTGTTCGTGTTTGCATTAATTTTCTAATCCTCTTTATATGATGTGGGATCAAACCTAGCTCACTACCAAGCTCTTAGATCTTTTAAGCATAAATTTGTAATTTTGAAAAAAATTTATGAAGTGGGTTTCATTCTCATTGAAAGATTGCATGATGTGCTTAACCATTGGTTTAGGGCTTCAAATCAATGAATTATTGACTTCCTAAGTTGTGCCTCTCACACTTGGATCATCCAAAGTTAATTATCTTCCATTCTTCAATAATTTAAAAATAATAATTTTGCCCTTTGGTAGAAAATAGCATGAATTGGCTTTTACCCTTTTACCCTTGTGTTTCAATCATTTTAGAAGATTAATTATCATAAATATTACCCTTTTAAACTCTAGTTTAACCTAAATTTTAATTAGAGTTCAAAATTTAAAAATTAGAATTTTACCCCTAGATATTCCTACTCATTAACTCTTTTAGTTTAACTTAAATGATGATGAAACTTTGTTGGCCAGTTACTTATGGTTTAATTGAAACATCAATTTTTCTCATTTTTTTGATAATTATTTTGATCCAAAACTATGAATTTTCAATGTTAATTAAGTTAATTAATTAAAACATGTTTTCTATCCTTAGAAAAATTTTATTATGTTCCTATCAGTCAAAGGACCACTTGGAATAATTTTTTAAAAATTTTTTAAATATATTTTAATATTTTTATGATTTTTTTTTAANTTTTACCCCTAGATATTCCTACTCATTAACTCTTTTAGTTTAACTTAAATGATGATGAAACTTTGTTGGCCAATTACTTATGGTTTAATTGAAACATCAAAAGAGTATTTAGATTTTTCTCATTTTTTTTATAATTATTTTGATCCAAAACTATGAATTTTCAATGTTAATTAAGTTAATTAATCAAAACATGTTTTCTGTCCTTAGAAAAATTTTATTATGTTCCTATCAGTCAAAGGACCACTTGGAATAATTTTTAAAATTTTTTTAAATATATTTTAATATTTTNCAAATGGTTCAAATGGTTTAAGAATGAAGGTCTGTAGCACATGTTATGATCATTTGAAGTGGCAAGCTATTTTAAGCGTTATGAGCTTGTCGGGCATCAATTTTGGTCAAAAGTAAACTTAAAAGGAAAACATGATGATTTCAATGGCGTAAGTAAATTTGAATGAATCAAGGTCCTTGATGAGGTATTTTCGGTTAAAGTGTGCTCAAACCCTAGGATAGCTAGAAAAACAAACTTCAAAGCTGTAAATTTTAATATATTTTACTTGACCAAAATGCATTTTTTTATATTATAAAGAACTTCAATTAAATTTTGGACTTTATTTGAAGTCATTTTAATGTGGTTTTGGCCAAATTATCTTTTATCTCTCTTAATTATCATTCTCTCTCTAAATAATCATCGGCTCAACGAGTGCCAAAAAAGTTGGATATGAGCATGAAAGGGCTCGTTTGAAGGGTTTCTAAGGAAAGAAAGCGATGGAGACTTACATTTTCCAAAATGATGAGTCACTGCAAAACAATTTCTATGGACCCACCTTTCATGCATGAAAACCCTAAGTGCACAATTTAATGTAAAAATAGAGTTTGATGTCCACTGAGTTGGTTGGCATGCTCCTCATATATGATTGAGAAGATGAAACAACTTATATTATATATTTTGGATCACCAGATTGATCCGCCGGGAAAAATAATAATTTTACTGGTTTCGTTGTAGTGTTTGTTCATGAAAATTTTGAGCAGAAATCCGCACACAAATTTTGGGAAGGACAATGATAATGTAGAGTTTTGTTAATTAGGGTTGTTTCAAGTTTCAACTCAAGATCGTGCTCAGGTGAAGTTCAATGGAGTATGACATGAATGGAAAAGATTAGTCTAAAATTGAGGCTAAAAAATGTACCCTGAATATGTGTGGTAGACTATACAAGGTACAACACACATATTAGTGTTGACCTGCATGATCGACCAGGTTTGAAAATGGAATCATTGATACCTGACACCTGAATTTGTATTAGAGGATGAGTTCAAGAATGTGAAGCTCCTTTTGAGATTTTTTAGTACTTTTGTTTGTTAAAAATTTTCCTTATTTATGCTCATAGTTAAAGTTGTTTTAGGTTTTTAATTTTGGTTGGGAGGTTTTAATTTATTAATTTAATTAGTGAAATTTTCAATCTTATTAGTTTAATTTTTTTATGAGAGGTTATAATTTTATTAGTTCAATTTTTTTATGGTAGGTTTCAAGTTCCATTAGTTCAGTTCTACTATTGAAGGTTTAGATTTTCAGTAAGGGGTTGATTTGAACACTTCAGGGTGAAAAGCACAAGGACTGAAATTCAACATGGAGGGTTAATATAGTGATTAGATCATAATAGACAACACACACAGGTTTTATGTAAAAACTGAGAGCTAATTATGAAAGTTACAAGTCATCAAACCTGAACAATCTGGGGATGAAAGTGCACGTTTGACATCCATTCTAAGGATGAACAGAGTCGCTAGATCATGATAGATAATCCATATGAGAATTACATCCAAACTGAGAGCTAATCAAAAAATTTTCAGAGCATGGAAAGCTCAAGGACTCACGTTTAAACCAAAAGAAATATATAGTGAAAATGGATCCACACTAAGGATCTAATGGAATCGATCCACGCTAGGGATTAAATGAAAAGGATTCGCGCTAGGGATCAAATGAGAAGGATCCATGCTAGGGATCAATTGAAATGGTTCAAAGCTTGGGTTCAAATAGAGAGGATCCACAATAGGGATCAAATGAAGAGGATCTATGCTAAGGATCAATTAAAAAGGGATCCACACTAGGGATCAAATAGAAAAGATCCATGTGTCGATCATTATTTTTAGATTTTTGAAAAATAATTTTAATTTGTTATATGTATGTAATTTTGAAAATTATATTTTTGATTTACGAAAAAAAGAGACCGCGTGGATCTCAAATATTTTCATAGTTTTAGTAACCGAGCACGACACTACAAGAAATGCACTTACTCCGATGAATTTGCACACCACTTAATAGCATCCACTCTTAGCACTTTACTCTTAACCCTAATTGAGGTATGAGATACTATTATAACTCTAAAACCTAAATCATTATCTACATCATCCTTATCACCAAGACCATTCAACTTATATGAGCCTGATGCTCCATATGAGGGATTCAAAATTTCCTCAGTTGCTCACAAGGGTTTAGACACTTTATTCAAGGCCCATACCCTTGGGAGTTAGGTTTTACTCTAGAATAAGTAGTAATTGGGTTTTCATTAATAATTTATTTTGAAAGAGTCCCGAGTCATATCTTTGTGGAAATTTTTGAGTTTTGAGGATGATTTCTTCAACAAATTTAAGTAAGTCTAAATGTCCTCTAAAATGTCTACAATCTTGTAAAGGTGTTTGAGGAGTGACCTTAAACAACTTTAAAATCTCCTGGACTATTTCCAGTTCATTTGGTTTTATTATATTGTTGAATTGATCGCCCTGGTTAAGTTCAAGTTTCATT